>CAUYQV010027598.1:0-19274 GCA_963574575.1 Galagoides demidoff | reverse complement strand
CAAGGGTACATGTGAATCTTTCTAAATGCAGAATATAAATGCCTTAACACAATAACTAAGAAAATGCCATGAAGGCTATGTTAACCAGTTTGGTGAAAATATTTCAAACTGTATATAAAACCAGCACACTGTACCCCATGATTGCATTAATGTACACTGCTATGATTTAATAAATGATAATAATAATAAAATAGCTCCCTGGGAGGCCAATTCTGAATACTTAAAGATAATTAGATATGTCTAGCCTTGTTTTTTTTTCAAAGACCTTTTAGGCATGTTCAAGTGCTATCACAAAGCAATCCTTTTGTATAATTTTGAAATCTGTTTAGTGTAAAATAAGAGTAGTGACACCAGCGACAATCATCAGCATTTCCTTTCACCTCTGCTAAGCCCAGCAACAAAAACCCACATATAAGAAAAGTAAAAGCGAAAGGGCCAAGGAACAGGAAGAGAAACAGATTCTGACTAGAGAAGTAGCAACATAAGGCATTAAGTTTTCCCAAGAAGATTCCTAAAGAGTCCTTTGCACATCTATGAACAGACCATGTGATCTTTGTTGAACAAGACAGAGCTCGGTCACTTAAGAAATTAGAACCAAGGAACATATAAGTATGTTAGATACTGTACAAATGAAACTGCAGCTGTTTTTTCACATGAAGCCAGGACAATCACTTTGTACTTCCTTCATAACATCTTTAATAATGCCCTATCAGTGTTGCCATCTTTGTCAGAGATCTTCCATGAATTGTCAGCATAAAATGAAATGTACAAAATACAGAAGAGTCATTAATCTACCGAGTAAGCAATAAGTAGTGACAATTTTTGCCACATAGACCATTCACAGTCTGTAAACGTTATTAAGAAATCCAAGTGTGTTAAGTAAGCTCTGATAAACTTTGTCCCATGTTACAATGAGAGGGTGTATATGGAAGCCAGTCCTAAGAGAGTCTTGTTGGTGTTTTTATGATAAATAAGTATAATGAAAACCACTATAAAATTATTTTTATTCAAAATTTATGTAGCAGCCACTCAATAATAGATTTTCATTACATATTGTTTATACTTCAAAAGGACGGGAAGGTCTGAGTTGAATTATTCATTTTGTCTGCGGATTATTTGTGTTTTGCTTTCATAAAGCCCCCAATATTTAACACTTAATTTCTCTTATCTCTTATAATCTCAAACATCTTAATCATTTTAATCAGAAAAACATACCCCAAATCACAAAATCCAAGACAGATTAAAACTTAGCAGATACTTATATGTGAAGGAGAAAATAAGCAGAATTAGGTATGTTCAGATATATTTCCCCTTCTCTTTCCATGAGTCAGAATATTTATTTCTCTGCAGTAAGATCATAACTATAAAGAGTTGAGAATCATCATTAATTTAATTTTTAAAGCATCAACAATTACTTATATGAAATTTCTTTGTGTTTGACTTTTTCCAGTATGTAAGGGATTCATTCAAGCTCTAATATGTACTAAAGTTTGGTTCCTTTTTATCACTGAATAGTATTTAATTATATGAATATGCCAGGGTTTGTTTGTCCATTCTCCCAATGTCAGACATTTTGATTGTTTCTAGTTTTTGACTATTATGAATAAAGCTTATGTGAAATTCTGCCTTTCTGTCTTTCTAGATAGAGGCTTAATTTTTCTTGGGTATGTGGAATTCCTAAGTCATAGCAAATATTCTAGCATGATAGAAATGCTCTCTCTCTTTATTGTGGTGTCAGTTAAAGGGTTGTGCAAACTTTTTAAAGCTCATCATCCACCTGTAAGCTTAAGATCTATACAAACTATAGCATATAAGCATAGCTTTCAACAAACATATACTTAGAGTATATATTCCATTACTTTACTCACACAGTTAATAGTTTATTTGTAACCAAAACTTAAGCATAGCCAATTGTCCACCTATTTCATAGAGCATTTTATGCTATTGAAAGAATTTTATGAATATTAGTATAAAACAGCAACTTCATATGCTTAATAGCTTTCACTTATTTCTGATAGGAAAAGAAAGTGAGGCTTCCAGAAACCAAGTGGCCTGGCCACAATGCTACAAGCTGCAGATATTGGGAGAGTTCAGGATCATTGTTTTTCTTTTCTTTTTTTTTTTTTTCAAGATCATTGTTTTAGTGGAGCCAACAACCACCAATATTGTATGGATTTGTCTTTGTAGAAATCCTCCTTATCAAATTTACAATATTTCTACATAAATAGATTTTTTAAAAGAGCTTCCAATTATAATCTAATATACTGCTACTTGCTACTTCAAGCTAGAGGCAGTGGTAGGAGATCATGCCCTTTCATAACCTCCCAAATGTACTGACAACTAACAACTACTTTTACTTCTACTTATTTTTTTTGTTGAAGTTGTGCTGGAACAGGAGAGATTTTGTATGTGCATGCCCATTGTTGGTTCATCTAATAAAACATTTAGGAGGCTGAGGGAGAACTGGCAGAAATTACTAGAGTTACTAAACCAAAAAGAACAGCAGCATTCCGGTAATAAAGCTGTGCCCAGAGCAGATGCTCATCTTCAATGCAAACGGCTCTTCTTGACATAATATCAGTATGAATACTTAGTTGCCTTGCTGTATGGCTATCATTTTTATGTCATGTGAATCTGAGAAAATTCCTTTGTGTGCCTTCTTCTTGCCTCTCTCTACCTTTTTTCCCCCATCTGGATTGTTCAGCAACTGACGGTGATGGGGCAAATTATAACTTTCATGTCCACACTCTAATCCAAGGTCATAATTACAGTTTCTTTCCTTCATATATATAGTGAGCTTTACAGGAGACATATGAAACAGTGACTTCTCACCTCTTTTGATACCCTCTGCTAAGACATTACTAGTTCAAAAGCATTTCTCTAAAATAGTGTCTTTTCCCCTCCTAGCAACTATCTTTCCTTCCCTACTTCTGTGTGTTTCTATGAACCAGGGAAAGGAAACAAATGGGAAAAATGAGACAATTTGGTGGGGTGAGGGTTACAGAAAATTAGAGACAGTTCTGAATTATCTTACATCTGACAGCAGCTACCAAGTGCCAGCTATTTATTCTCATGCAGAAATTCAAACTTGAAGTACAGATTTTTATGTAAAATCTCAAATTCAGGGTATGTTGTAAATGAAATCTGTTTACTTTAAATGCTGCTGAGCACAAGCAAGTCCATTAGTTCAAAAACACTATCTTGTGAGCTTTGCTCCAATAATAGCCTAACTTCTTACTAACATTTTCTCCCAAACTTGGATCATCCTATTTTCTATTGATTCTCCACTTCTTACCATGTTCATCTCCAAATATGGGACACAGCAGGGAACATGATAGCCTACGGTCACAATATTACCCTAACACTTATAACACTAAATTGCAAACTCCCCTGCTCTTCAGGTGTCTTTGACTTTAATAAGCTTTGACTCTCTCCTTTTTCTTTTGGAACAAGATAGCTGAATTTACTCTTTTTAGTTATTACCAACTTAAATCGCTACATATTAGACACTGAATATGAGGTGCAACTTGACTACCCTGGATGGATGATGGATGAATGGATTAGCAGTGGTAGATACCTCTCTGTTATTTTATAGATACTGACATTATAGTCCTGCTTCATTTATGTTATTCCTACTTAATAACACAAAGTGAGAACAGCAAATAAATACATGGAAACCAATGAACCCAGATACAAAACCAACAACAACTAAACAACCACAATTTCCCAACAACAAATCTGCCCACCTACTTGTACTTGTGCCTATGTACCTCTCTTCTTTCTTGTTTTAGTATATAAACAACTCCTAACTACATCTAATGCCAGCTTCTCACTATGTGTATTATAGTTCTTGATAAGCTTTTTGTTTGTTAACATTCCCCCCATAAAAGAAATTTTTAAATAAAATTTAAACATATAAAATATCTCTTCCCAAAATAAACTTCATGGAAACACAATATTCCAAAACATGTAGAATACGGTGAAAGTAGTTCTAAGAGACAAGTTTATAACATTAAATGCCTACATCAGAAAAGGGAGGAAGATTACAAATAGACTAATGTCACACCTCAAGTAGCTAGAGAAGTAAGAACAAATCAAACTCTGAATTAGTAGAAGAAAAGAAATAATAAAGATGACAGCAAAATTAAATGAAATAGAGACTAAAAAAAAAACAAATACAAGGGACCAATGAAAAGAAAAGTTGGTTCTTCAGAAAGATAAACAAAATTGATAAACCACTAACTAAACTAACCAAGAAAAGAAGAAACAGATCTACATAAAAAGGTGAAAATAAGAAATGAAAGGGAGATATGATGACTGATACCACAGAAATATAAAAGATCATCAGAGACTATTATTATGAACTACTATACTCTCACAAACCAGAAAACCCAGAGAAAATGAATAAATTCCTGGAAACATAAAACCACCCGAGGCTGACTGAAAGAGAAATAGAAAACATGAACAGAACAATATCAAGTAGCAAGATTCAATCAATAATACAAAAAATCTCTCAATGGAGAAAAACCTAGGACCAGATGTGTTCATCAACAAATGCTAGCAAAGGGACAAAGATGAAATAGTACCAATCTTCCTAAAATAGTTCCAAAATATCAAAAAGGATAGAATTCTCCCTGACTCATCCTACAAGACCATATCAACATGATGCTAAATCCAGACAAGAACACAACAGCAACAAAAAGAAAATACAATATACCAATATCCCTGAAGAAGATGGATATAAAAATTCTCATTGAAATACTAGCAAACAAAATCTAGCAGCACATAGAAAAGATAATGCCATGATAAAGTGAGTTTTATACTAGGGATATAAGGATGTTTAAACATATACAAAGAGATAAATGTGCACATAAAAAGAATCAAGGACAAAATCAATATGAACATCTCAATACATACAGATGGTATTTAATAAAATTCAGTATTACCTGTTGATAAAAATCTTTAACAAATTAGGCATAGAAGGAGCATGTCTAAAATAATAAAGGCCGTATATGCAAACCCACAGCCAATATTATACTGATTGAGGAAAGGTTGAAACATTCCCTCCAAGAACCAGAACAAGACAAGCATGCCCACTTTCAGCCACTCCTATTCAACATAGTATTGGAAGTACTAGCCAAAGCAATCAGACAAGAGAAAAAAAAAAGGCATCCAATTTGCATAAAAGGAATTCAATTATTCCTATTCCCTGATAAAGGATCTGATGTCTACAAAAATCTAATGTCTTCACCGAAACTCTCAGATTTGGTAAATAAATTTTGGGATATAAAACAAATGTACAAAATTCAGTAGCATTTCCATACATCAATAAAGATCCAGCTGCGAACCTAATCAAGGAGGCACTCTCATTTACAATAACTACAAAAAAAATCCAGGAATTATATATATATAGTTTGTTTGGTTGGTTTTTGTTGTTTTTTTTGTTTGTTTGTTTTTTGTTTTTTGCAGTTTTTGGCCAGGGCCAGGTTTGAACACACCACCTCTGGTATATGGGGCTGGCACCCTACTCCTTGAGCCACAGGCGTCACCCTATTCAGGAATATATTTAACTAAGGATGTGAATGACTTCTACAAGGAAACTACAAAACAATTGTGAAAGAAATCCTAGATGACACAAACAAATAGAAACGTTTATGGAGTACAAGTATAAATTTTCTATATGCTTAGATTGTATAAAGGTGAAACAAAGGCTTTTGGATAGGGCATCCATTACCTAAATAACATACATTGCACTCATTCGGTAATTTCTCATCAGTCACAACCCTCCCACCCCCTCGCCCTTCCACACTCTATGTCCATGTGTACAAATTATTTAGGTCCCACTTATACATGGTAACATCATGTAAGTATGTGGAAAAAATAAATGGCAAGCTGGAGAGGGAAGAGCCACAGGCACCTTCTTATGTTTCTTGTCACTTTTTCTTGTCTTTCTTAAGCTGATGATTGATAATCAGATGTTCATTTTATTATTATGTTTTTAAACCGTTCACATACTTTACACTTTATGTCCACTTCTAAATGTTTGATATATCACGAATAAAAACAAACACGGAAATATGACAACCTAAGTTTCTGGAGTGAAACTGCAGGTGAAGATAGTGATAATAAATTGCCAATCTCTATTCTTTTCTTGGAATTACCCAAAAGCTACAAGAGGAATTTCTTTAAATTACACACTCCATTAACTATGTAACAAGGACACGGATAAAAACCTCAAAATCCAATACAGTGGGAAGTGTGGTCTCACATAGTAGAAAATGTGCGGAGCTATTCTTAGGGGAGTTAGAAGAGCCAATACAGAAGCTGCTGATAAGAGAAAACCAACCAAGGGATCCATGCTTCTTACAGGTGTGAGGCATGTCCTAAGGCAGCCACCTCAAATCTTGCTTTGTTAAAGGAGAAATAGTGTACATGTACTGGAATTACAGTGTGTAATCTGATAATTTCCTTGATGATCATAGATACTGAGAAGCCCAGAAAATAGAATACATACAAGTCAGATGACTAGTTATATTCCCATTAAGTAGTCTGCTTCTGTGACTTCAAGGGAGAAGGAAACTGTCACACTGAGAAATATCTCAGAACTACTTACTAGTGTTAGGCAGCAAGAAGGAAAGGCCACACAACCTCATATACAAAATCCTGAGACATACAAGACACTTCAGCAAGCCCCCCTTCCTTTGAGCAAATACCTAAGAAATAACTATTATGGGGAAAAGTAATACTCATCTGTTACTTAAATGATTAATCAAAAAAAAAGAAACAGCAGAAAAACCTGCACAGAAGTATTATAAAGAAAAGGTAGAAACTTGGGCAAAAATAAAAAGTGTGACCAAATTTCACTATATTTTTTTTAATCAACAAAACCATTGCTTCTCTGAAACAAAACCCAAGAGTACAAAGTACAGTAGTTCAAGGAGGCAGCTGCCAACAGCAACAAGAAATAACAGCAAGTAGACAGTGTTCAAGAGAGTATCTTAAGATTAATAATGTAAAATTAACTGTCACAGGAATTGAGGTAAATTTGAAAGGACAACAAGAAGAAACAGACAATGCTAAAAACGTAATCATAACCATATATCACAGAAATAGAAAATAAAATGAGCAAAATTAAACAATCATATTGAATAAAGAAATACCTAAAAGGATTAAGTAGAAAATCCCAGATGTAGAATAGTGAAAAGGGGTATTATATATTGTAAAACTGAGTACCCATGTTTTTTAAAATCTGGTATAATAATGTCATTGCTGCATAACTGCCTAACAAACTACCTTGAAATTTATTGGCTTCAAACATCCATCTCATTTACTCAAATTCTGTGGGAGAGGAATCAGGAAGGGCTGAGCTGGGGAGCTCTTTACTTGTGGTCCTGGGAACTGCAATCAGCTGATGTCTGGGCTGAGTCAGCTGTTCCAAATACATTTGACTCTTAACAAATGCCTGTCTTTCTACATGGCTAATTTGGGCTTCCTCCCAGTATAATCTGACAATCTGACCATCTGACCATCCCACAGATGGCTTCCAAGAGAGAGAATTACAAGTGAGGAGAAAGAAGTTGCAAGCTCTTGAGACCCAGATTCAAGGGGACGATAAAATTCCCTATCACTGTTTTGGTGGGAAGTTGCAAAGAATTTTCACCCATCTTCAGTCTAATTCACAGCAAGTACATCATTCAATAAAATAGTACTGGGAAAAGATAAAAAGAAAATGTGAAAAACATGCTGAAAGAACACCCTGCGTTCCAGAAAAATCTGAACCTTACTAAAAAATCCCTATAAAAATTTAGGCTTAGAATTTTCACAAACTCCAAATTACGCAAATATATAACATTTCCTGAGTACATATGCCAGACATAAGGTTGCCCCATGCAATACTTGGGACATTTACAATAATTTTTTTTTTGTTTTTATGGAATTCAAAATTTAACTAGATATCTTTTATCTGGAAGTTCCTTCTAAGCAATATTCAAGAAATATACTAGAGATGGAGCTTCAGGCAAATGAAAAAAAATTACAAAACTAGGATAAAACATCAGTTAGTAAGCATTGAATTTAATTAAGAAAACAACAAGATAAAAAATGTCAATTAGTTTATAGAAATAGGATGTAAATATATGCTCTGACTACGTAGAAACCCTGTAACTAGTGAACATTTGGAGGTCGGAGTAGTGGGTGAAAGATGAGTGGAAGTGGAAATTGTACAGACTTCTTCATTTTTAATATTATACAAGGAAATCAGAGTTTATAAGTTAAAACTGACTACTCAAATAAAGATCTGCAATCACAGTTAATAGTGTAATGGTAGACATTAAGAAAGATCATAATTAAGTAATATCTGGAATTATATCAGTGTGAGGGAGAGAAGAGAAAAGGAATTATGCTAACTTTATCATTGCTTATAATAGACATACTAGTCAGGGTCCCAGCACGAAAGACATGGCATTCTCAAAACAGGAAAGTTTGAGGAGGTTTATATTCAAAGGAACAACATACAATGTGTTGGTTTAAGGAAATCACAAGGAATAGAACATAAATCAGGGTTGCTATTCCTAGCCCAGAAATAATGAGAGAAAAATCACTGCTATAATCCTAGTGTATGAAGAATTACATAGAATTGGTCCCAATAAAAAGAACAATGAGGGTAAGTCATGAGACATCCTATTTCTTACTGGGGTTCATTGTTGGCTGAGCCCAACCAGAAACTAAAGATCATAAGAATTTATTCATAAGGTCTAAAAGGGTCAGACTTCTGGATCAAAGAGAGAAGAAAGAGGACAAGTATGGTAGAGAAATGATAAAGATTATCCAAAAATATAGATCTCTCAGGAGATTATATGATGATATGGTTATAATAGTAACCCCTATGTCAAAGTAAACATATCAAAGAAAACAGAGATCAAAAAACAAAGCAAAGAAAGAGCCACATTAAACATCTTCACAAGCTATTAAAACAGACAGTAGATTATAAAATATTTTGAGAAAAATCATATATATTATATGAATAAATACAAGTGTCTTGTCCTTAGTAAAAAAAGAGGTCATTCGTATTAGCTTTCAAAGTAAAAAATTCTTTGCACTATTCATGAGACATAGTCACAATGTGACTTGAGAAAGTAAATGATAGAATCTGTAACAAATGCCAGAAAAAAAGCAAACAAACTAAAAGGAAGAGTGAATGTGACCTTTATATCAGATAAAAATAAACTATTTTAAAAGGCATAGATAGGACATTTCTAAAACCAATAGAAATCATCTACAACAAATCCCCAGCTAATATTATACTGAATGGAGAAAAATGGAAAGCATTTCTGCCTAGAACCAGAATCTGACAGGGATATCCACTATCACCACTATTCAACATAATTCTGGAAGAATGGAGAATCTTTAAAGGGCTAAAAGTTGATCTTCTATTTGTTCTACAATCCCATCATTAGGTTTCTACCCAGAAGGAAAAATATCATTTTACCATAAAGACATTTACCCTCAAACATTTATAGCAGCTCAATTTACAATCAAAAAGATGTGAAAATAACCTAAGTGCCCATCAACCTATGAATGAATTAATAAGCTGTGGTATACATATATTATGGAGTACTATTCAGCCATAAAAACATGGAGGCATTGCTATCTTTTGTATTTACCTGGAAGGATTTGGAGAACATTCTCCTAAGTAAAGTATCCTAAGATTGTAAAAGCAAACATTCCACGTACTTGATACTAAGTTGAAACTGGTAATTTAACAACTACGGGCCCATGTGAGAGAAAAACACAAATTCAAGAAAGGCCTGGGGGAAGAGGGTTTTGTAAGTTCCCACCTAAGAGGTCCAAGGTATAGATATATGGCAACCTTATTAGGTGAAGGACTCAACTACAACCCAGACTTTATCTTACAAACATAAATAATGCAACTAATTGTATGTACCCTCATATTAATCTCAATTTTTAAAAATTCTCTTTTAAAGCTTTAAAGCAATCTAAACCCTATCAAACATCCTCATCAAGTACCACATTCCTCACAAATTTGCATTCTTTAGACATTAAATTATTATTATTTTTAAGTAATTTTGTTAAGTAAATTTGGTAATAAATTATGACTTCCAATACAATTTATGGTAGATATTAAAGTATCTACCACACTTTACTTAGGAGAATGTTCTCCATAGGTACAATGAACAAATATTAAAAAAAAAAACACAGAAATTACAGACATGGATACCAAATAAGAGAACATCAAGAATAATAAAGCTAGGTAGTGCCTGTGGCTCAAAGGAGTAAGGCATCAGCTCCATGTGCCAGAGGTGGTGGGTTCAAACCCAGCCCTGGCCAAAAACTGCAAAAAAAAAAAAAAAAAAAGAATCATAAAGCAAAGATCATAGGAGTTAAAATATTTAAGAATACAAAATAAATAAACTTGAAAAATATTTAAATTCGCTGATCTCATTCATGAGAGGCAATAATTTTTTTAAATCCTAAGATACACATAATGTAAATGGCATAATCAGTAAGTTATATGTCTCTGTAAAATGAGTTGGAAAGTGTTCATATCATCCCCATTTTCTGAGCTGGTGCATTACTAATAATTTTCAATAGCTTATGAGAGTTCCTTTCTCTCTGCATCCTCAGCAATGGATTAAACTACTTATGGAGCTATTAAAATATTTAATTATGTCAACTTTCTTTGAAAGTTGATAGAATTTATCATCAAAACTCTTTGACCCTGGAAAAATGCTTATATTTATCAAAACTTATTCTAAAGGAAATAGAAAATCAGAAAAGACAATTATAAAAGGAAATAAAGGTGGTCAAACAAGTACTTCTGACAAAGCACCAAGCTAAGGCAGCTTTAAGAAGAGGTCTGCAACATCTCTTAAGACCAGACAACTTAATGCTGCTTAAATCTCTCTAAAGCACAGAAATGAAAACTTCTAAATCCTTTATGTGAAACGAGGATAACAATTTAACAAGACAAACAGCATCAAATAATGCCATAAAGAAAATGTAGGAGTATCACTATGACGATGCTAAGTTGTAAGTAATATATGAACAAATGGAATCCAGTAGCACATTAAAAACTAATACAGACCCTGTGGCTCAGTGAGTAGGGTACATGCCCCATATACCAAGGGTGGGGGTTTTGAACCCAGCCCTGGCCAAACTGCAACAAAAAAATAGTCTGGCATTGTAGTGGGTGCCTGTAGTCCCAGCTACTTGGGAGGCCAAGGCAAGAGAATCGCCTAAGCCCAAGAGCTGGAGGTTGCTATAAGCTGTGACACCACAGCACTCTACTGAGGGCGACAAAATGAGACTCTGTTTCTAAAAAATAAAAAATAAAAAAAAACTAATACAGACCGAAGAGGATTTTATTTAATGCAGATATAGTAAAAAATAATAATAATATATCCCTTGACCCCCTCAGGCTCTCCCTCAGGGATAGGGTTCACCTTTTGGGTGCAAGACACAAATATAAAAGGGTCCTTATCTTGGGCCGCAAATGTAGCTCAAGGGTTAGGGGGCCGGTTCCATATACTAGAGGTAGCACGTTCAAACCCAGCCCTGGCCAAAAACTGCAAAAACAAAAAAGTGTCCTTATCTAACAAAAGCAATTAATGTAACCTGCTTCTGTGTACCCTCAATGAATTCTCAACAATAAATAAATAAATAAACATGTAAAAGTCCTCTGGCATAATTAAATACTTTAACAGCTCAATAAATGGTGCAAATCTGTTTCTGAGGATGCAGAGAGAAAGGAGCTCTCATAGCTATTAGTGGCACTACAAATTACTGCAACCCATATGGGAAATACTATGGAGATGCCTCAAAGAACTAAAAGTAGACTCACCATTCTCTCTAGTAATCCTACTTCTGGATATTTACCCAAAAGAGAAGAAATCATTTTATCAAAAAGATGTGTGCATTTGAATGTTTATTATAGCACAACTCATAATTTCAGAGGTGTGAAATCAACCCAAGTACCTATCAATTCATGAGTGAATTAATAAAAGTAAAATATTTATATTATGGAGTATTGCTCAATCATGAATAAGGATGACTTAATCCCTTTTGCAACAGTTTGGATAGAACTGGGGGCCATTATCCTAACTGAAGTCTCTAAAGAACAGAAAAACACAGCACATGTATTCACTGCTAAATCAGAACTAACCAATGAGTACACAGTACATAGAAGTAAAACTCAATAGAAACCAAGCAGGGACTAGAGGGGAAGAGATGATGGGCAAAACCCCTTTTTCATGGGTACAGTGAACACTGTTTAGGTAAAAAGGCACATTTATACACCCACAATTGAAATTAAAAAGAATATAATCTATGATCAAAACATTAATAAATAATTTAAAAATATTTTGTATAGGTAAGTTACAAGGACAATGACAAACTAAGAATATTATTTTCAAATCATATAAAAAGAGCTAATTTTTTAAATATGTATAAAAATCCTTCAAATTTATAAGGTAAAAATCTGTAAGACAAGGGAACAAAGAACAGTAGGAAATAAAATTTTAAAGATTTCTAAACTTTAAAAATATAGCCCGTTTTACTTAGAATAAATGAAAAGTAAACTATTTTACAATTCTGATTTTTACTTATTATGTTACTAAAGATCGAAAGACTCAATGGCTCACTGTATTGGCAAAGAGATGGTTAAAGATGTACCCACAAATATGGCTGAAAGAATCCATCATGGATGACATAATCTAACAAAATTAAAAATGCAGTCTTCTTTTAACCCTCCATTGCACCCAAGGGATCACTCACACTGATTGAAACGAGTGTGATATTTTTAATGTATATAGGCTCTAGGTTATACATTGAGTCATCGCATGTAAGATTTAGAAATAATGTAATAAATCTTCCTCAACAGAGGGTAGGCAAGTTGGAGGAAGAATATCCATACCCTGAAAACCTATTCTTTCTGTAATTACACAAGATGACTTCCAAGACATTTTAAGTGAGAAGGCAAGCTCCATTTATTAAACAAGAAGGAACACACCAAAGAACATATGTGTGTATTTGACAGCATGTATATGCATATTTTTAGAAAATATCTGAAAGACAGAAAATGTAGCTTTCCTGTAGTAAGGAAAATGGCTGAGGTCAGAAGTGAATCAAAGAATGCTTTCTAAATACTTGATATGATGTTTTATTTTTATGTTTGTTTATTTCAGATTAATATGAGGATACAAATGATTAGGTTACAATGTTTGCATTTGTTAGGTAATGTCCTATTGTAGTTGTGCCCCACACCCAGAAGGAGTGTCATACAGCTTTGCATGTGCCCATTAAGTAGGAGCATGCCAATCCCCCACCCTCCTCCCTTGTCCCCCACTGTTCTCCCCCTCTCTCCCAACTTGAATTAAATTGAGTTTTTCTCTTGTACAGGCATGTAGTAGTTCATCCAATAGCTTCATATTACTATTGAGTAGAGTTGATACTTGCTTTTCCATTCTTGTGAAAAAAATACAGAACACTTCACGAGTTTATGTGTCACCCTTGTGCAGGGGCCATGCTAATCTTCTCTGTGTTCTTCCAATTTTAGTATATGTGCTGCCAAAGTGAGCATTACTCTTTCAAAAATTAAAGATACATAATTTAAATAAATAAAAGTTCACAAAGGAGGTAAAAGTAACTTTCAATTCAAGGGATAAACTGAAACATTGTCATAAATATTTCAAACATCTTATAAGGACGGAGACTTCAAACCCCCTGAAATTACTGTCATTGATAGCTCGCCCTATCAATATAGTGTAAAAAGTGTCCTGGTTTACACTGCCCTATTCAATCCATGCATCTTCAGGATACCTGGAAATTCAATGTCTTTTGCTATTATTGAAGGATTAAAAAAAAATTGACAGTAGATTTTTTTTATCCTCTCTGAATGTTTGAAGTTAAAAAGTAAAGAGACACAAAGAAAATGTACTATATTTGATGGGTTGTATTAAAATTTCCTAGAACATAAAAATTTAAGTTTTGTGATTTTTATTTTAAGACTTGGGTCTGGGTAGAAACCACATATCCACCAGCAGATGCATCTGGTGAACTCAGTCAAAGCTCCATTAGAATGATAGGAGACTCCTTTGTGGATGTTTGCTTCTGACACAAGCAGTCTTAAGTCAAAATAGATTTATGTGCATTGGCAGAGGCAAGTAACAAATGGAACATGTTCTCACAGTACGTCTGGCCTGAGCCTATGTGATTAAATCTTGACTTTGATGAATCCCAGACCTTCAGGGAAGAGAAAATAAAGTCAGAAGACAGTTGGTTAATAAGAAATTACTGAATCAGCCAAATTCTAAGATAGTATAGCAAAAGGAGCAAAATATGGTAAGTATACATAGCAATAGAGGAAAAAAATAGAGAATAAATATTATACTTTTCCAAAATTATAACCCATCTTCCCTTCCATTTTGTTTACATAAGTTTAGATATTGTAGAAAGGTAGGATATTTTATCATTCAAGTTGGGTCTTTTATTAAATTCAGAGACAGTTTTATTATAACAATTGTATTATTACAACAAATATAATCTAGGACTGCTCTATGCAAACCAACTTACACGGTCACTCAAAGGCACTTATTCCAAAGTCTTACAAGATTGTGTTTATGTACCTGTTTTTTAAATTGTCTGTGTATTCCTTGAAAAGAAAGAAAATGTGTTATCCTTACATCACAGTTGACTCATAAAATGTGTAGTACATAGTTAATAATCAGCATTTTGTTAAGAGAGGAAGACAATAGGTGGATACCTTTGGATCAATGGAAAAATATTAGCAACACCCAATCTTCTATTAAAATTTCTTTGTATAGCATATTTTCTAATGATGTGTTATAAAATTATTATAATAAAGTAATTTTATTTTGTCCATATTACAAAGTTATCAAAAAACATATGCAAAAAATGAGATAATTCAAAAGGTTAGAGCTGAAATTCGGAATGTGTGGATATAGAAACCCACATTGAACATGAAGTATTGCTCAGTAATTTTCAGTATTCTCAGTGACTTAGGCATGGGTGCTAGAAAGCTTTCTATAGACTGCTAGTGTAAGCTTTACAGAGCTCAGTAAAATCTTGAGTTAATATCTTGAGAAATTGTGTATTATGATAAAAATTAGTTATAAATTATTTGTGTCAGCCTCTAATAAAAATGCTTCTAAAATATAGCAAACTATTTCTCAAAGTTCCTCTGATAAATTTAAAGTCATTCACTCTGTAACAACATTTTGGTCACTGACAGATTACACGTACACAACAGTGGTCCCATTCAATTACAGTATAATTTTTTACGTTACCTTTTCTGTTTAGATACACAAATATTTACTGCTGTGTTACCATTACCTCCAATATTCTGTATAGTAACATACCCTATCAATTTGTAGCCTAGACTCAATAGGCCATACAATATAGCTTAAGTCTACAGTAGGCTACATCATTTAGGTTTGTGTAAATATACTCTATGATGCTCACAAAATGACTTCATGACATTTCTCAGAACATAGCCCTATTGTTAAGCAATATATGTCTGTATTTATAAAGATGTATTTATTAAAGAACTAATGGCCATTGTGTAGAACATCCATTTTAATTCCACAGGATTGTAGATAGAAAATTAGGCTGGATATTTAGGACAATATCTACTGAAAACTCTTTTTAGTTACTATCTTCAATCAAAAAATGGAAAACCATGATACCATATCAGATAACATCATCAGAATGGGTTCCAAAAATCTTTAATGAAATATTCAAGGGTCCATGTACAGTGATGCATATAGACTACACATTGAATTTAGCCCAGGAATTCGGTCATGGCATATTATTAAGAATTTATTAGAAGCGACATCAATAAAAGTGGTGGAGTAAGGACCTCTGAAAATTTTCTCCCCCACAAAAGCAATGAGGACACTGGCAAAAATAATTATCAGAATAAACTTTTTCAGAGCTCAGAAAAAAAAAAAAAATTTTTTTTCTTTTTTTTTTTTTGAGACAGAGTCCCACTCTGTCACCCTGGGTAGAATGCCATGGCATCACCATAGCTCAGAGTAACCTCAATACTTGAACTTGACCAGTCCTCTTGCTTCGTTCTTCCAAGTAGCTGGGACAACAAGCATGAGCCACCACATCCAACTAGTTTTTCCATTTTTAGTACAGATAGTGTCTTGAACTCCTGAGCTCAAGCAATCCACATGCCTTGGACCCCCAGAGTGCCAGGATTATAAGGATAAGCTACAGTGCCTGTCCTGAACTCTGGAAATTAACCAAAGTCTTACAGTAAACAAGGAAGCATTTATCAAAGAAAAGAAAGCTAAGTCTCTGCAAGCAAATTTGTAGTAATTTGCCCTATTCCCATATCCACCAGCTGTACAGCTTTTTGATATTTTAAAACCAGCATCCTGTAATTGCAGTTAAAGTGAATATCATAGTAGCTGCCAAAGAAAGCAGAAAAGGATTGAAACATCTTCCTCCAAGTCCCATTTCAAGAGGACTTTTATTATCTGACCTGTCTGGTGGTTTATTGGAAGATGTCTTTGGCAAGTCTGTCTTTATTTAAAGTAATTAAAAGTTGCATAGAATGAGAGGTCTATTTTCTGGGGCTCATTTGCAAAATAAGGGGACGTATTTGCAAAAGGAAAACAATAGAGACAAATTTTCAACATTACAGCTGCCTAAACTGTTGGATAACCATTTGAGCACGTAATAGGCTCCCCAAAAAGTTAAAAGGAAATTCTAGGGAATGGATGTACACAGAATATTTGGAGAAACAGTGACATATTTATGGGAATCTAAAATGTCATGGATGTTTTGTAATGTACATGCTCACAAAAGGAGGGAAATAGCCCTAAACACTCATCTATGGCTTACTTGATGCTCTGGACAAGTGAAGGCCAAGGTAGTGTTGTAAACTTCCTGAATGTTCAAGATACACACTTATACATATATGCAAACAGAGTCACCTGATAAATGTTTGGAAATTATCTGTTCCAAGCATATAAGAAATGTCTGTGTAATCATCAGCTGACCACTAAGCTAAATTAGCAGAGACTTAAATGACAAAGACACCCATTATAAAGAGTATAAACCTTACAGAATTATATCAGAAGTTTCCAAACATACTACAACATATAGCAAAACAAAACTCTTTGAAGCATAAAAAGAAGCAAACAAACAAAAAAAATGACCTGTAAACAGAAAAACAAAAAAATAAATTGTTCCTCAGGAACTCCAGAGTTGTTTTTGTTTTATAAAGACTTTAAGCTTTTTAATATATGTTTAAAAAAAAAAGATAAACATTTAAAGAACTAAAGGAACACATGAGAATAATGTTCATCCAGTGCAATATTAATAATAAGAAGGAAATTATAACCACAAACAAATAGTAATTCTGAAGTTAAAAAGTGTTTTACACTAACATATTATTTATAAATTCCAAGAGAACCACTTTAGAAACAAAAAATGGTAAAAAGAAATGACAAAGGAATTTAAAAGTACACTAGAAAATGTCTACTTAATTAAAAATTAGTAATGAAGGAATAGCAGAAACAATTATTGTATATGTAAAAACAAATAACAAAATGTCAGATGGAAATCTTACCTTATCAGTAATTACAAAAAATTTAAGTGGATTAAATACTTCATATCAAAGGCAGATAATGGCACAATATATAGTTGAATCATATAAATAGATTGAAAGTAAAAGGATGGAAAAAACCTATATCACTGCAAACATTAACCAATAAAGAGTTAGAGTGACTTACCTACCATTAGAAAGAGTAGACTTTAGGCCAAAAATTTTTACTGCTGATAAGTAAATGCATTTTAGGCGGCAGAGCACAATGGCAGACCAGAAAAATGGTTCAGCTAAGCTTTCCTAGAATGACTGTGGAAAAATAGAGAACCCAGCCATACCTAGCATGGACACCATGCCCAGAGTCATAGCTCAGGGAGCACAGCATGGAGGTGGTGATCTGGATCCAGCACATGATCCAAAGTAGTGGAAATCTGATGAATTAGGCAAGTAATTGCAACCACTGGAATTGCCCAGCCTCCCTACAGAGGGTCAGGGCAAAAGCAAGACTTTCTGGAGCTTTCAGTTATTGGGGGAAACTGTGCATTGAGTAGAAAGCTTGGAAGAGTGGACACAGTACAATGCACAATAACCAGATTTGAATAATGGTTGAAATGGATTTTACCATAGGTTTAGTGGCTGGAAATGTGGGAGTATTGAGAAGATCTTGCTGGACAGGGGGCTGCCATTGTGGGAAGGTTATGAGAAGGTCCTAGCAGGGGCCTAAAGCATGGCCATATTAATTCCCCTTGCCAGGATCAGAACTCCAATCTTGGGACAAGCTGAGGGACTCCCTCACTCCACAGGAACTAGAGTCTGGGGGCACTGTGAGACCTGCCCTTGAAGAATTCTTGTGACCTTCTAGATCCCAAACCAGCAGCGTCTGAACACTGAGGAAACAATGAGACAAACAACAAAGGCAACTAAGTTAGGAATAAGGACCATAGAGGTTGCTGGCTTTTCTCTTTGTCTCCTAAAAAAAAACCATAGTAGCACCCACCTGGTATCCTGGAGACATGTTGCAATGTATTATCACCAAGAGCAAGGACTTCTGTTTATTGGCCATGAGGAGGAGTTTGGCTTTGCTCAGGCTAAGACCACTTCAAGACCTAAGCTCTGAGATAAGGTAGTTTGGAGAAAAGGAAGCAGTGAGAATGAAAAAGGAGAAAAGGAGGTGAACAAGAAGAAAGAATGCAGGAGGAGGAACCAACAAAAATTCAGGCAACATGAAAAACCAAAACAGAGGAACTCTGAGGGACCATGAGAAAGCTACTACAGAAGACTCCACCTACAAGGAATTAATGGACTTGATAGAAAGAAAATTTAAAATATGGATAATAGTGACAATAGAAAGAATGGATGAGAAAATAGAAAGACAGAACCAAAAGTTGGACAAGAGATATGTAGGATATGGAAAGGATATGGCAATGCTTAAGGAAATAAAGGAAATAGGGAATGTTAACATGTAGTAGAAAATATCAAAAATAGGTTAGAGCACATAGAAGAAAGAACCTCAGAGCTAGAGGACAAAGTTTTTGAGTGAACCCAGGTAGTTAAAGAGGCAGAAAAGAAGAGAGAGAAAGCAGAGCAGGTTCTTAGAGAATTATGAGACTCCATGAAGCATTCAACATGAATAATAGGGTTTCCTGAAAGGGAAGAAGATTGTCCAAAGGAACGGAAG
>CAUYQV010027597.1:0-11594 GCA_963574575.1 Galagoides demidoff | reverse complement strand
CACCAACTTGTATATAATTAAGGGCAGTACCTGTGGCTCAAAGGAGTAGGGCGTCGGCCCCATGTACCAGAGGTGGTGGGTTCAAACCCGAGCCTGGCCAAAAACTGCAAAAAAAACTCCAAAACTTGTATATAATTAAGCGTAATTACCATTTTAAAATATATTTTCTCTAATCCATGAAATCTTACTACTTTGGTAGTATTCATATATCTTATATAGAGAAGATAGCTTAATTTAATTCATTATAGGACCTTTTCCAAAGAATAATTATACTTATGATAAATTAATGTATTTTGGTTCCTGTTCCTCTGAACACTTCTATGCTTCTCTTTTCTCCCTTGATTCACTCCTATTGAATTAATTTTGCCACTAACCTTTAAGATATTATTTTGGAAGAAAAAATAAGAGCAAAGTCATCTAGTTTTCAGAAGAAATTTCCTTAAAGAGAAGATATGTAGTTTGGACCAAAATTTTCTTGGTCTGGCTCGGCACCTGTGGCTGAAGCTGCTAAGGCGCCAGCCACGTACACCCAAGGTGGCGGGTTTGAATCCCTAGCCCAGGCCCGCCAAACAACGATGGCTGCAACCAAAAAAAAAAAATGGCCGGGTGTTGTGGCAGGCGCCTGTGGTCCCAGCTACTTGGGAGGCGGAGGCAGGAGACTCGCTTGAGCCCAGGAGTTGGAGGTTGCTATGAGCTGTGATGCCAGGGCACTCTACCCAGGGGTATAGCTTGAGGCTCCGTCTCAAAAAAAAAAAAAAAAAAAAAAATTCTTGGTTTATAACACTTACAAATGAGATAAGAGGGCATTCATTTTTCAGGCCACTTTCAAGCTCATTAACATAATATGCCTTAAGGTAGTGGTTCTCAACCTGCCTCAACCCTTTAATACAGTTCCTATGGGTTGTGACCCACAGGTTGAGAACTGCTGCCTTAAGGATTTCAGAAATCAAAGTATTCAGATTATTCCCAGGGCATAAAATGTGTGTTTTCAGAACCAACAATTTTTATTCTGCATTCCATGAGTATTACCAGTCTAGAAAATGAAGTGAACTGTAAACTCTGCTCATAATTTCTGATTTGTTATCTAAATTAAATGTTATATATGCAAATTCTTGTTTCTTAAATGACCTTTCAAAGTTCCATTATTTTTATTTTATTTTAGAAAAAGCGAAAAGGAAAGGATGAAAGCGTATCAACAAGAACTAGAAGAAAGAGAAGAAAAATTAAAGCACAGGCCACTACTGTTTGAAAGAGTTGCTCAGGTTGTGTTTATTGGAATTTAAGAGCTATTGTCAACTTTTTCCCCTCACATCTCAGATCCTAAATTTACAGTCCATTTTTCTTATGTTTATGTAATTATTTAGCTATATATGTATGTATTGTTGTCTGTGACATCCTCATCATATCAACCAAGTAAGTAATTTTGCTTAAAATCTGAGTGTTGACTCTTGTTGATGAGGCTTGAAAAAGAACATGCTGCCAATTCAATCATTTTTTAAATATTAGTTTCACAACTTGTTTTTAATGGCTGGCCTTTTTTTAGTACTAACTTGGTGAAATATTAAGGTGAGCCTTCATAATATCATTTGGAGTTCTTTGAAAAATTAAAAAAATGAAACAAAATGGCTATTGAATCAGATTTATGGTTTTTCTTTAAGTGAGTCTATGGTTTAATTTTCTCTGTAATTGCCAAAAGGACTTCCTATATGAAAAACAAACTGGCCTTATAGACATTGGACCCTGAGATTACTAAATTTATACTCAGAGCCAGGCATGTGGCTCACACTTGTAATCCTAGCACTCTGGGAGACTGATGTGGGAGGATCACTTGAGCTCAGGAGTTCGAGATCAACCTGAGCAAGAGTGAGACACCATTTCTATAAAAAAATTTAGAAAAATTGCCCTAGCTGGGTGCAATTGGGCATGCTTATAGTCCCAGCTTCTCAGGAGATTGAGATAGAAGGATCACCTGAGCCCAGGAGTTTGAGGTTGCAGTAAGCTATGATGACACCACTGTACTTGACTAATGCAACATAGGAGAATTTGTCTTAAAAAAGAAAGAAAGAAAAAAATTTATACTCAGTTTTACAATTGAGTAAAACTGGAGATTTGTCAATTTCAGGTCATCTTCTTTGTCCTCATAAGGGAGGGGTTTGTATGGGTGACAAGGTTTAGCAATAGACAGAATCACTGGCGGTTACAGGTGCTATGTTGTGAACGTCAAGCTATCATAAATGGACGGTAGATAGTACAAGCAGGAGCACTTACCAGTGGCAGGTGAGCACTGTTATGGGACTGTACTTGTCAGTTACTACTGAGGACAGTAGACATGGGTTATAGGTGAATGTGGACATTATAGTCTTTCAAAGTTATATAATCTTTTTACTTACTGATTTGAGTATAATTTTATACATTATAATGCCTCTTTTTTTAAGGGGTGGATTTCTTTTAACATCTCAGTTTCAACTTTAGGGAAAAAAAATCAATTTAAGCTGTTCTATATTACACAGTATAAAGTAATTGACTTTTGACTCAAAGGTGTTTTCTCCAGCTCTTAAACTGCAAGCTCTGTGTCCACTTCTCTAGTGATCTCTACGTAGGTTTTTCACAGGTATCTTACATTCATCTTACCCCTAACTAGATCCATCTCTTGATTTCCAACTGTGGTTGGGGACATAATTTAGATAACTGGGAGCCATTTTCTCTCTCCATGACCTTCCCAACTGGTGATTGAGAGACTGGTCAAGTTTTCTTCCTTAGTAATTTTTGGATCTGCCCTTCACCATTCCTGATGGTGAAATGTTGGATGAAATCTCTATTATTTTTCTATCTGAGTTATTATGCTAGTTTGGTTTTTATGCCTTGCTCTTTGCTAAGATATTCATTATATTTTCACTTTGCCATTCCCATTCCCCTGCCGAAATGTTAACCCTGGGTAAGCAGTTAATAAACCTTGTTAATAGGGGCAGTCATCAGTTCTCATTGATTTCATTCATTGTGATTTACAACAAATGGATATCAAGGGATCTTGTCATTAATTTTTCCAAACAATACTATAAGGTATGTCTCCCCATATTACAGGTGAAGAAACTAAAGTCAAAGAAGGTTAGAAACTCATAAGGTTTGTGGTTAGTAAATGGTAGAACTAGGATTATCTCCAAAATTGAACTGCTTCCAAACACTCAACCCTAAGCTGTCCTGCTTCCTCCCAGAAAATAAAGTTTCCTGGCATGGTCTACAGAATCCTTGGTGATCCCAGTTAACCTCTTTAGTCTATCTACCACTGCACCTTTCCCCCCTGCCTCTACCCCCATGTATATTCTTTACTTTCAGGTCTTTCCAGACTACTAGATGACTAGTTTCAAACTTGAAGCCATTTTCTAACCATCCTTAGAGCTGCTTCTTCAAGAAGTCTCTGTCTTTACCTAACTCTTGCTCTTTCAAGCCTGAACATACAATCACTTCTTGCATTGTTTCCCCACCTTGAGTTGGGTGCCCTCTTCCTCTGGGTTCTTGTACTAGCCTATGCAACACAGTATTTGCTCCTACTGCATTGTGTGGAAATTATTTGTGGAATGGGCTCTCTTCCCTTCTAGCTAATTGATTTTTTTAAATTTTTTTTTCTTTTTGAGCTCAGGTCAGGTGTAGAAATCTTCATAGTTAAAAGATCAGTAGTAGAAACCTTTTCATCATTGCTCAGATATGACTAGCATTTCCTACACACACACACACACACACATAAATACACATGCCCAGTCTCATTCATTAATCAGCACAACACTCAGTTATCCACTGTCATTTTTATGAACACACACACCCCTGACCACCCCCAAGACAAAAGCTCTTATTGCTTTATGTTTATAGTTTTGCTTCTCAGAACTGTGGAGATCATGCATCAGGTAGACTGGAATGTCTTCTAATGTTCAGATTTGGCTATTTTCATCATTGATCTAGCTAACTGATTTTAAAGGTTATCATCAAATCTTTGAATTCCCAGCACCTAGCACCTAAGACAGTGTCTGAGACAGTGGAAATGTTAATGATGTGTAAACATTTATTAAACCAAAACAGGATGATTAGATCAAATTAGCCAGTTACTGACTTTACATTTTCTTTCTGGGGTTAGCCCAGATTGAGAACACTAGGCTGACATGTTAGTGATGAGTATCAGCATTAATAAGTGGTTTTGTTATGCTGTGAGTTGTCACTGTTTTGAAGCACCAGAGGAAGTGTGGCAAAATAAATGGTGTGTATGAAATTAAACCTATAAAGAAATTTTAAGTGTTGAAAACATGCATTAGTTTATAGCTGATATTTATCCTACTTTTGGCCCTCATATATGCTGTTCCCTTTGCCCATAGTACTTTTCTTCCCCCATGTACCCCCTAACTCCCGTGTGGGCTTCTTACAAAGTAGGTGTTCAGTAATTATTAAATAAATGAAAGAATTAACTAGAAACTAAACTTCTGGCTATAAAATAAAAGGTGTTTTCTCTTCAAACTAGGTACTCATTATAGACAAACTTTCATCTTGTGTTATTTTAGTTTCTGGAAGAAACAGCTAATCTTTGTTGGAGAGTGATAGTAAAATAAAATAACCATACAGTTACATTAACTGTTCCTTTTATTCTTAGTCTTGATAGGTGCTCTTCATGGTAAAATGCAGGGGGAAAATATTTGTTCCAATAGGAACAGTAATATATTATTTACCTTGATGTAAAATATTAAAAGGTAATTAATTCTACATACGGAGTCAGTATGGCAGAGAATCACTATTGCTTTGGTTTTGGTAACATCAATTAGATGTTAATATTTTTGTTCTTGCGGTCTATTTTGCTTGTGAATATTCCTGCTGATTAATAGCTGTTATTTGATAAATTCACTTGCAACTATATGCATTGCCCATTTATAGGAGTTATTGCTCATTTATAGTCCCCTAGCAGAATATGTCTTTGATCCCTTATAGAACAAATCATGTTATCCTCTTTCTTGAAGATCACAGAGTTTATTAACTGAGTGGACATTAAATTGAATTTTAAACTAAATTCAGATAGGGGCTTATTAGCATTAACTCTGATCAGTGTTTTTTGAGTCTCTTTTATATTTAATTTGCTTAACTCAGAATATACTATTTTTAATGTTTTCAGAATTAGGTCTGGGTTTCTTTAATCTTTTCTGCATTCTTCAGTACATACATCTCATTTTTTGCTTTACTCTGCTTTTCAGCTTCCCAAGGCTTGTCTGTTTAGATTCATAGCCTCTGGATGCATTTTTACTTACTTCTCTGAAAATTGTTGTTATTTACAGTGGGTACAATTTAGCAGCAGTTTAAGTCTTTTTTCACTTTTTCAGAGTATCAAGAATTGCACTGTAATAGTTTTATTCATTGTTATCATTCTTTGCTATTTTGGTTTCTCTGTGGAACACTATGGTCTCTCATTATGCAGGAGTCCCCAGGTTAGGCAAATATTGGAGATTTGCGTTACTGAAATCAGGCTTTGGGCCACCTTTAGTCTCCAGGACTCTCACTAACCAGCATGATAGGGTGGAAAAGACCTGAGGAAAAGGTCAAGAGACTTGATCCTACCTTCACTAGACTTATGACTTTAAGCAAACTATTTAACCTGGAGGGGATGGTGGTCTTGGTTTCCTAATTTATTAAATATGGAGGTTAAACTAGGTGCTCATCCCTTTCCATTACTTGATACCCACTGGTGCATTGGAACTGAGCCATTCCTAGTCACCTTAGTTTAGCTTTAGTTGGAGATCTAAAGGGCAATTCTTGGCCCTACACTAGTTCAGTTCCATTCACAGAAGTTAAAAGTAAACTAAGGTTAAGTGTGAACTCAGTCACCCTGTGGCTCCATAAGACCTATAGTCTCAGGAACTGTAATGACTTCCGACTATTCCAAGTATCAGAGGGTCATTACAACTTCAACAGACCCCCAGACCAGGAAATAACGTACCAGAGATTTCGAACACAGTTCTAAATCCATATTCTCTTTGCCATATCTCGTGCTTCCTCCACAGAGTAAAGATAACATCACTGATGATTGTATCATCTTTGATGGGTTAGGGATTTGGCTTATAAAGAATAAAATTTATGGTAGGCACATAAGAGAACCCTCTGACAACCAGCTACCACATGAACTTATTTTCTTATTTTTCTAGATATACATCTTTCTATAGTCATAAAAGTATATAAAACCTAGGTACAGGCTCAGCACCTGTAGCTCAGTAGTTAGGGTACCAGCCACATGCACCAAGGCTGGTGGGTTCAAACCTGGCCCAGGCCTGCTAAGCAAAAAAAAAAAAAAATTAGCTGGGCATGGTAGCTAGAGCCTGTCTCAAAAAAAAAAACCAAAACCTAGGTACAAGGCCCAGCTCGGTGACTCATGCCTATAATCCTAGCACTCTGAGAAGGTGAGGCAGATAGATGCCTGAGTTCACAAGTTCAAGAGCAGCCAGAGCCAGAGTGAGACCCTGTCTCTAAAAATAGCTGGGTGTTGTGTTGTGGTGGGCACCTATAGTCCCAGCTACTTGGGAGGCTGAGGCAAGAGAATTGCTTAAGCCCAAGAGTTTGAGGTTGCTGTGAGCTGTGACGCCACAGCACCTCACCCAAGGCAACAAAGTGAGACTCTGTCTCCAAAAAATAAAAATAAAAAACTTAGGTGCAGTATAAAGAATAATTATAGACTATGTTCATCTGGCTACCACCCAAGTTAACAAATAGAACATTACCAGCCCCCCAGAAACTTCCTGTGTGCCCCTCACAGATTGCAACCTTTTACCTCTCCCTAAGAGGTACCACTGTTCTAGCTTTTGAAATAAACATTTTCTTGTTTACCGCTTAGGTGCCTATCCAAAAACATTATAGTTTAGTGTTGCCTGTTTTATATAAATAGAGCATACTATGTGTATTTGTTTGTGCTTTGCTTCTTTTGCTCAGTATTTGTGAGAGCCATCCATGTTGTAGCATATAGCTATAGTTCATTCATTTTCTTTGCTTTATTTTAGTCAATTGTATGACTAGACCACAATTTATTTATCTTACTATTAATAGATATTTGGTTAGTTTCCAATTTGGGGTTATTACAAACAAAACTATGTTGAACATTCTTGTACGTGTCTCCTGGGTCACATATGTAGGAATTTCTCTGGATATATTCCTAGGATTGTAATTGTTGATCATAGGGTATGCATATTTTCAACCAACTGTGATTGTTGAGCTTAATTTTCACTGGCACTTTTAACCCATTTAAATGGAAACATTTTTAATGGAAATTTAAAGTCTTTTGTTCTCATCTAAAAAGGTTTGTCTTTCCTATAGAAAAATGCAAGAATGGCAGCAGAAAAGCATTATTCTAACACCCTAAAAGCACTAGGAATATCTGATGAGTTTGTTTCAGAGAAAGGCCAAACTGGAAAAGTATTTGAGTACCTCAGCAATCAAGAGACAAAAAGTTTCACTGAAGATAAAGAAAGGTAACATATATAAGATCTGAATGGTTTGCCTTTGAAAAATTTTTACCTGCAAGAAAGCATATAATTCTGTTCTGTGTTTATTTTAAAAAGGTCTTTTATCTAATGGAATACATGTGAACTGCTATAAAATAAATCTTGATATTTTAACATGTTTGACACATTGAAAGTTATTACATAGGGATGAATATTTTGTTTATAAAGCAGAAAAATTTAGATTTCTGACATAAATAATGAAAATAATAACATGCTTTCAGTCAGATAAAGTTCAAAGAGTCAGTCACTCAAGTTTTGAGTTAGGTTAGTTCTCAGGAATATTTAATTTCCCAGTTGGCACTTTATTATAGAGTTTTCTTGATAACAGATTAGAACTCATGTACTTAAAAAGACTGGCTACGTAATGGCATACCTTGCAAAAGGTTTGTTTATCCTTAAACCAACTCATTTTCTCTTTGAAAGATTGATAAATTTTTTCCTCTAGCTTTAATGAAGAAGAAAACATAGAAGAAAGAGAGAATGAGGAAGAACATTATTTTGCTGATACCAACAGCCAAGATTCTTGCAAGGAAAAAGATGAAGCTGATGAAGAAAGTGGAGAAGAGCAATCAGTTGAAGAATAAAAATTGAATCATAAGTCTCTCCTCTATACCTGTCTTATTGTATGCAGTATGGGAGTCAACAGCCTAATGTGTGCTATTAAGAACATGCAGGGGAAACCTCCCCAGTATGCAGGGTAGTTGATTGAGCAAAGTCCTTTGTAGCTTGAAAGCTGAATCCAGCTGATTGGTCATTTGGTCAGTTAGAGTAAGGCTTTGCCTATTCAGTTGTTTTGATCACTACATATGGCCTCTTTACAAGTTTGAACTTACTCATATTTTTAAAAAGCGTTTGAGAATGACAGCTGTCTAAACTAATTAGTTATAAAAATAAACATCATTGTTTTTGGTGGGGAAAAATGGCTTAGTATTGAGAGCAGAGAGAAGTATTGGCCTTTGGTGATTTCTTTTTAAAAATTTTCTAAAAAGCATGAATCAATAAATATTTTTAAATATACTATTTGCCCATTCTTTTTCTCTGCAATACATTTCATGAAATGAATCTTTAAACTTGTTTCATTAAGTGATTTAAGTCTCAGAGCTATTTTAAAAAATAATAAAATATAGGGAAAAAAATTTACATTCATTTTTGCACTGAGAGCTTACTGTTAGGTTATTTATATCATCATCACATTTTCTTTTTATCTCTAGTTTTAGTCCAAAAAAAATTGTTTTTAAGCCATAGGGTCTCACTCTGTTGACCAGGCTGGAGTGCAGTGGCCTGATCATGCCTCACTATAACTTCAAACTCCCAGGTTTAAGTGATCATCCTATCTCAGCCTCCCAAGTAGCGAGGCCTACAGGTGCACACCACCAGGCCTAGCTAGTTTTTTTTTCTTCAGAGTCAGGGTCTTACTTTTTCACCCAGTCTGGAGTGCAGTGATGTAATCATAGTTCACTGCAACTTCGAATGCCTGGGTTCAGGCAGTCCTCCTGTCTCAGCCTCCTGAGTAGCTGGCACTACAGGGACATACCACCAGGCCTGGCTGGTATTTTAATTTTTTATAGAGATGGGTCTCACTAAGTTGCTCAGCCTGGTGTCTAACTCCTGGCCTCAAGCGATCGTTCTGGTTGAGACAGCAGTTCGCTCTGTTGCCCAGGCTGGTCTTGACTCCAGCCACAAGTGATCCTCCTACTTTGGACTCCCAAAGTGCTAAGATTATAGGCGTGAGCCACCACACCCAGACTATGCTATTTTTTTTTAATCAAACCTGTATATGATTACAGGTGGAAATAATCATGACACCTGTGAATTATCTTAATTAGAGGTAAATATCCTTTTTTTTTTGAGACAGAGCTTCAAGCTGTCACCCTGGGTAGAGTGCTGTAGCATCACAGCTCATAGCAACCTCCAGCTCTTGGGCTCAAGCAATTCTCCTGCCTCTGCCTCCCAAGAAGCTGGGACTATAGGTGCCCAGCTATTTTTTGATTGCAGCCATCGTTGTTTTGTGGGCCAGGGCTGGATTCAAACCTGCCAGCTTAGGTGTATGTGGCTGGCGCCTTAGCTGCTTGAGCCATAGGTGCCGAGCCAACATCCCTTTTTTTTTTTTTGAGACAGAGCCTCAAGCTGCTTGAGCCATAGGTGCCAAGCCAACATCCCTTTTTTTTTTTTTTTGAGACAGAGCCTCAAGCTGTCGCCCTGGGTAGAGTGCTGTGGCATCACAGCTCACAACAACCTCCAACCCCTGGGCTCAAGCGAGTCTCCTGCCTCCATCTTCCAAGTAGCTGGGACTACAGGCGCCCGCCACAATACCCGGCTATTTTTTTTGGTTGCAGCCGTCATTGTTTTTGGCAGGTCTGGGCTGGATTCGAACCCACCAGCTCAGGTGTATGTGGCTGGCGCCTTAGCCGCTTGAGCCACAGGCGCTGAGCCTTTTTCTTTTTTTTGTAGTCTCCTTTTGTCACCTTTGGTAGAGTGCCATGGTGTCACACAGCTCACAGCAACCTCCAACTCCTGAGCCCAGGTGATACCGTTGCCTCAGCCTCCCAAGTAGCTGGGACTACAGGCGCCCGCCACAATGCCCAGCTACAACATCCCTTTTTTATGTATGATAAAATTGTGCCTAATAACTTGTCGAAAGCAGATTTCCAATGTAATTCAAATTTAACTCTAATGCTAATCTAGTTATGTTCAACTTTCACATATTATGTACATATTTGCAAACATACTTTGTCCCTGTACATGATGTTAATTTGATTTTTTTCAAACTATCATTTTTCTTCTTTAACAAATCATAGATATCATAAGGACAAGACATTTTCTTGCCTAAAAACAATCAACATCCTTTAAAAAAGATAAACTAATAAAGGTATATAGAGTAGCAGTTTTTCCTAGCTGGCAATTTATGCTTTAAATTAGGAAATAAGGTGATTTTTCTCTCAATCAGGGTCACATATTTACTTACAATTTCTTTCCTACAGTTTATATTAAATTGCTTGTCACTGTCATTTGATCGTAAACTCCTTGAGAGTTGTTAGCATTTAAAATTCGTCTTTGTAGGGTGGCGCCCATAGCTCTGTGGGTAGGCATACAGCGAGCCTGGCAGGTTCAAACCCAGCCTGGGCCTGCCAAACAACAAGGACGGCTGCAACCAAAAAATAGCCGGGCATTGTGGCAGGCACCTGTCATCCCAGCTACTTGGGAGGCGGAAGCAGGAGAATTGCTTGAGCCCAGGAGTGGGAGGTTGCTATGAGCTATGAAGTCACAGCACTCTACCCAGGGTGACAGCTTGAGGCTCTGTCTCAAAAAAAAAAAAAATTCATCTTTATATTCCCTTAATATTGAGCACAGGATTGTACACATAGGTAGGAAGGTACTTAACAAAAGTTTGAATGAGTATGTGAATATGGTTTTTAATTACACTTAAAATTACTTCAAAATGAATACCCATGGGATTAGAAACATTTCTCTTCCAACTTATTGGGAACTTGTGAAACACAATTCACTAATTGTAATAGTATTTGCCTTGAAGGATTAACTCCACATTCTATCTTTTCTCAGTTTCATGGGGAAAGTGGGGGCTTTGGTCATGAAGACTTGGCTTCAGGACCCATCTTCAGTTTTCTTACCCATCTACAGTTTTCTTATTAAAAAATTGGGATTGTACCTATCTTGGGTGGCTGTAGGAAAGATTGGATGAAATCATGTATGGAAAAACTCTTCACATGCTATATTCAAATTATAGTGTCAGAGGACAGAATATTCCTGAGGAAACTTTAATATACTTTTACTTAAATGAGATACAAGTGATTAAATATTATTTTGTTAGAAATAATTTTCGAGCCACTTATTTTTTTTTTGAGCCACTTATTTTGATAGACAGTGATCTGATAAACACAAAGCCAGACTTAAATAAAAAAGACTAGCAGTTGCAAATTATTCTATGTAGTGCTACTACTTTTTAAAAAACTATCAAATTGACAATTGAAATATTATTTTAGGGCTTGGCGCCTGTGGCTCAAGCGGCTAAGGTGCCAGCCACATATACCTGAGCTGGTAGGTTCGAATCCAGCCCGG
>CAUYQV010027591.1:0-14075 GCA_963574575.1 Galagoides demidoff | reverse complement strand
ATTGAGCCACAGGCGCCGAGCCCAGACTGGGTAATTTTTAAAGAAAAAAGTTTTCATGATTCTGCTGGCTGAAGAGTTAGGTAACTGGTAAAAGCCTTAGGCTGCTTCTACCGATGGTGGATGGTGAATAGGAGCCAGGGTGTTCAGAGATCACAGGGTGAGAAAGGAAGCAAAAGAGAGAGGTGATGGAGGTGCCCAGCTCTTTAAAAAAAAAATTTATATTACATATTTATTAAGGCAAAGAATTATATATACATAAAAAATTTGTTCTGTTTAAGGCATACTTGGGAATAAACCATCGTACCAATTATTGCACATTTGAAACCACAGTGCATAACAGACTGCATAAAAACGTTAAAGTAAACCAGGTGTATTTATCTGACCTGGGTCATAAATGTAGATCAGAAGACAAAAATAGATTTTCCTTGTCAAAGTATGCAGCAGTTTGACAACTTGGCTTCCTGGTTCAGTACCTTTAGAACTAAGACTCACCAAACACCATCATTTTTTTTTTTTTTGAGATAGAATGTCACTATGCAACCCTTGGTAGAGTTCGTGGCATCACAGCTGATAGCAACCTCAAACTCTTGGGTTTAAGCAATTATCTTGCCTCAGACTCCTAGTAGCTGGGACTACCAGTGCCTGCCACAATGCTAAGCTATTTTTTTGTTGCAGTTGTCATAGTTGTTTAGCAGGCCTGGGCGGGTTCGAACCCACCTGCCTCTGTGTATGTGGCCAGAGCCCTAACCACTGAAGATATGGGTGCCTAGCCAAACACCATCAATTTTTAAGCTATTAGAACACATTTTCAATACCTGATTTTTCTTCTAGCATCATTATAATAACGTAACAAAAAATACAAGGTGATCTTTATGCTTATATTGCATCAAAACACAATTCAAGGGAATTCTGATCTTTCCCTCCCCTGGCTCACAGATCTAATTTATACCCTGATAGCCACAACTTACAGTCACCCCCTCTGCATTTTGTTAAGTCCAGGAATATTCAAGTTGGATTTAGAGTTGGAATGGTAGAAAATCCAGTCACAGACCTGATCTGTTCTTCGATTTTTGACTTTCGGCTTCCTCATGTTCCTTGACCATGCATTCCCAAGGTGAGCCAGCGGGGAACTAGACCATGATTGTCGTGCTTTCCAGCAGGGCTCTTCCATTCCTCCTTGGGAAGATAAGGTAAAAAGTATAAAATACTGAATTCTCTTCTGGTCGTGTGGGTCATATCCATTGTTTGAGACTTAAATGTGCTTCTTCATGTGTAAGGCAAGATAGTCCGACCTAGGAAATGCACGGTCGCACTTCTGGCACTGGAACGGGCATTGCCCGGTGTGTTTGCGGTAGTGCCTCGTTAGTTCATTGGACCGGGTGAATTTCCAGCCACAGCCATCCCAGTCACAGTGGTAGGGTTTCTCACCTGTGTGGGTTCGCAGATGTGCCTTGAAATGAGAACTCTTTGTATAGGTTTTGCCGCAGCCCGCGTAAAAACAAGTGTGGGTGGTGGTTCTTTTATGGGTCTGCGATCTTCTTCCTCTCTTTGGCTTGGGCTCCTCCGGAATGCGGGAACTGGGTGCCATGAGTTCTTGGTAATGGAGCTGCATGCTCAACTCCTTTTAACAACCAGCTCAGACAGGAACTGAATGGGTTAGGGAGGGCACTAATCCATTCATGAGGGATCCACCTCTGTGACCCAAACTCCTCCTATTAGGCCCCACCTCCAACTTTGGGGATCAAATTTCAACACGAAGTTTAAGGGACAAAGATCCAAATTATGGCTTCATGTGTTGGCATAATAGGAGAATAAGCACTAAAGAATATTCATGAAAACCTCACATAAATACATGCAAAATTTTGCAAATACCTTGTCATTCCTAGATATTGAAATCATTTTTTAGTAATTTTGAAATGGCACATTCATAAACGTTTGCCAAATGCAATGTAGTCACCCAGAATAGTGATTCGATTTATCCTATCTTTAGATCTTTCTACATGTTTACTGGGAAGTTATTTCTTCATTTGTTCAATTTTTTGTACATTTACTGGAATTAATAGAAAGTACTTAGTCAGGCTGGGTATGGCTCACATCTATAATCCTAGCACTGTGGGAGGATCACTTCAGCTCAAGAGTTCAAGACCAGCCTAAGCAAGAGTGAAACTACCCCCTCTCCCAATCTCTCTCAAAAAAAAAAAAAGAAGAAGAAGAAAAATTAGCCTGGTATTGTGGCAGATACCTGCAGTCCCAGCAACCCAGGAGGCTAAAGCAGGAAGATTGCTTGAGGAGTTTGAGGTTACTTTGAGCTAGGCTGAATAAAGTAATTATTAACATCCAAGCACTGTGGTTTCTTCTCTGCCAGGCCCTGTCAAGGCCAGACCCTGGCATCCTTTCTTCCACCCCAGCTCCGCTTTCTGGCAAGGATACGCTTGCCCTTGGGAGTGTAGATAGAACTCAATCTAGCATCCACTTGGACCCAGAGAGGTCTCTGGGCTCAGGTAGGGGACCTCCTCCTACTGGGTCAGGAAACAGAGCCTTCTGGGAGACCCTCACCTGGGGGGAGGGGCTGCTGGAGTGGTGGTGTATATTGTCATTCTCCTCCACTGGAATGTTCTCCCAGGACCACAGGGCTCTGGTGTGTCTGCCCACTGTTGAATCTCCAGCCCTAGGGCAAGCCTGGTGCTTCTTTACTAAATGAGCTGGAGGGTGAGTGTTGGTCTCTGGGCTGCTGGCCTAGGGGCACAGCCACCAGGGTGTCAGTAGTTACTCCCTATCCTGCTCTTCTTCTTCTTCACTGGCCTCTTGGGCCCATCCTAACACTTTTTTGTCTTGCCCCTGTCTGTGGGCCCTACGCAAGAAGAGCCAGCTACCTTTGTCCTGGGGCACCTTGGTGCCCTGCTTCCTTCTGGGGTCTGGGAAGTGAACTACACAGCTCCTCTTCAGTACCTCTGAAGTCCTGCTACAAAGTCTGGGATTCTTCTGGAGGTGATTGCCCTGGGGCTTCCCAGAGAAGGGGTGCAAATGCTAAGGAGAAGATGGGTCATTCCAGTGTCAAGGTCTTATCTGGCTGCAGGGCCCACTTCCAGATCAGTGAGGGGCAAGGTGCGCCCCTGAGGCTTAGCTTTTAAAAAGCCCCCAAGGTCCACCCCAACTCCTACAGTGCCCTCAGGGTATGCTCCCTGCCTCTCCCCTCCCAGGTTGAGAATGACTATGTCCAATAAGGAAAGGACCAAAGGACTGATGAGAATGTGCTGCCCTTGGAAAAGCACAGGGATGGAGAGGGTTTCAGGATCTCCGGAGGCTGATGGACCACACACCTGCCTTCCAGTTGTGAGCTGCTATCACATTAGCACTAAGCTGCTAGCCTGTGGTCAGCAGATCTTGGGGAAGATTAACTGCTCTATGAAAGGGGTGGTGTCCAGTGAGCAGCTGAAGCTGCTCTTCAAGAAGTTCTCTGGGGTGCACTCCCAGACATGGGCAACAAGCTTGCAGGCCCCTTCTGCTCACTCAGCCTTGCAGTCAGGTTTAGTCTGGACGGCTTCTTAACCTGCCACACACAGGCATCACAGAAGCCCCATGGAGATTCAAAGTTGAGGGATAAGACTTCACGTGTTCCCTCTAAAGTAACTGTGTTGCCTATGTCACTGAAGGAGCTCCCTGGCTGCACAGGATTCCCAAGGTGGAGATGAGACCTGAGAAGAGCGGTGTCTGGGCAGGCTTCCAGGGGCTCCCAGTTGTAGGGTCACCACATCCTTTGCATCTATTGCATGTCCTGTTCTCTCTGGCGGGAGAACACTAAGGGGGATCCATCACCTAGTGCTGAGGGTGATATATATATAATAAAACATAGTGAAAACATCGAACATAAGAAAGAAATGGACTGATATTTGGGGGGAAAACACTGGATCAGAAAACTGAGCCTTCCTCTCCATGTCTTCATTCTCTAACAGTGTGGCCTTGGCCATCAATCCTCTTTTTTTGTCTCTGGGTCTTGTCTGGACTAGGAAAAGGCACCCTCTGAGCAAAGTCCAGCATAGCAGGCTCTGGGACTGTATCTTAGCTCTGACACCTGCCTGCCCACATAGGCCTGCTCTCCGGGTTTCTCACACATGCTTTGCGTGTTCTGCACAGGCTTTTGTTTCTCTGAGTCTGCTGCTTTGGAAACAAATCACAGGTTGTGTATTCCATGGACTCTGCAGTGTGGAATTTCTGGTATGACAGCATTTAGTTTCTGCATGTCTGGCTTTGCCTCTTTGGGACAGGGTATGAAAGAAGAGAGCTGGAGGGTGTGTAAAAAAGAAAGTTTGCATTTCCACAGCAGGTTTTAATGTTCTTTTAAACACTATCCAGGGTCTACTCCAAAGTCTTCATGAAGAAGCTTGCAGTAATGAAATCAATTAATATTTCAGGCACCCAGTTTAGCATTTCAATTGCCTCATTTTGGTTTGGGGCAGCTGACATTTTGATAGCGGTGGCAAATTTTGTGCAATCTGGGTCTGGTGTTTATCAAGCACTCACAAGGCCTCAGAGTCTCTTGAGAAGGCACAGCTGAGAGGCAGAGTCCACTGCACTGCTCTGGTGTGGCTACCCTCTCCTAGGGCTGGGCCAGAGACAGTCAGGGAAGGTCTCTTGCCAGAGGAAGCCCCTCAATCTTCGGAGGGCAAGGACAAAATCAGGAAACCTTGGCTAGACTCTTGCATCTTTGGTGCTATTTGAACTTCTGAGAACTAAAGAGATTAGATTAGATGATGAGGGATTATGTCCCATCAGAGCTGTAATCAATACAGCATTGTTTACCCCCTGGATCCCTGGCTGGAGAATTTACATTTGGGACTCCAAGTTCCTATAGACATTCCCTTTAGTGGGGGTCTGCCTTACTTCGCTTCTTAGAAACAGTGATTCTCAGCACCTGTGGGACTGTTAAAAGACTCAGATGCATAGGTCTTCCTCCCAAAAGAGATTTGGTTTCTGTCTAGGGGGAGTCCAGCTTCTGTTAACTTTTAGGAGCTTCTCAGGAGATTCACAGCCGTAGCCAGGGTTGAGAACCACTGTAGGTTGCAAGTGCTGCCATAATGACTAACAGTCACAGTGACAATGTGTTGCTCGAGGGATTTTTAAAAAAAAATAAAGATCATAATGTCAAACTCACACTTAGAAGGGGATAGGGAGGAGATTCGATATTTCATATTGGTTTCTCTGGGACTTGTCAAAAGTTTCTGAAGTCTGGCTTGGTGCCCGTAGCACAGTGGTTACAGCATCAGCCACATGCACTGAGGATGACAGGTTTGAAACTGGTGCAGGACAGCTAAACAACAATGATGACAGCAACAAAAGAATAGCTGGGTGTTGTGGCAGATGCCTATAGTCCCAGCTACTTGGGAGGCTGAGACAAGAGAATTTGCTTAAGCCCAAGAGTTGGAGGTCACTGTGAGCTGTGACACCTTGGCACTCAACCCAGGGCCACATAGTGAGACTTTATCTCAAAAAAGAGAAAAGTTTCTGAAGTCAGCAGAAATATCAAATGAAATTTATGTTGACCACAAACAGCTGCTAACTTCAGCTGGTCAGCATTGACTGGTGAGCGACACAGCACTGGGCCAGCCTGCAGCCAGGAAGAGCCCCTCATGACTCCTCTGTTGCTCTGAGCTTGGGGGCTTAATGTCGTCCAAATTTTGATCTACGTAAATGCCTGTCAAGTGAGAAACAAAGGAATTTTTGCTTAAATAATCTTCCATGTGGCCAACCATTGAAATCCATGATGCCCTCATGGAAATGTATGAAGAAGACCCCTTGAAGAACTGAATGTAGCTGTGGACACTCCCCGCCCCTTTCAGTTTTTTTTAACAGTTTTATTAAGATATAACCCATACCATACACTGCACCATGCAGGTGTGTAATTCAGTGGTGCTTAGTTTATGGGGTTGTGCAACCATCACCACAATGTTAGAAGAATTTTACCACCTCAAAAAGAAACCCCATACTCCTTAGCTATTGCCCTCCTGTACCTTAATCTTCACCTTTCCACCTCCCACCCCAATTCCTAAGCAACCTCTAATCTACCCAACAGATGTGTCTACTCTAGTCTGTCTTTCTTTCTCTTTTCTTTTCTTTTTTTTTCTTTCCTTTCTTCTTTCTTTTCTTCTCTTTCTTTTTTTTTTTTCACACAGTCTCATTTTGACACCCCCAGTAGAGTGCTCTGTCATCATAGCTCATAGCAACTTCTCTTGCCTTTGTCTCCCAAGTAGCTGGGACTACAGACACCAGCCACAATGCCTGGCTGATTTTAGAGAAGGGGTCTCACTCTTGTTCAAGCTGGTCTTGAATTTCTAAGCTTAGGCAATCCACCCGCCTCAGCCTCCCAGAGTGCTAGGATTACGGGCGTGAGCCACCTCGCCTGGACTTATTCTGGACTTTCATATAAATGGAATCCTATAATACACGGCCTCCTTTTACTTCTTTGACTTTTTTCACTTAGGGTCAAGTTTCAAAGTTTATCCATGTTGTAGCATCTAATAGTACTTTATTCAAATACTTCATTGTATGGATACACCATATTTTCTTTTTCTTTTCTTTTCTTTTTTTTTTTTTTTTTGAGACAGAGCCTCAAGCTGTCCCCCTGGATAGAGAGCTGTGGCATCACAACTCACAGCAACCTCCAACTCCTAGGCTCAAGCGAGTCTCCTGCCTCCGCCTCCCAAGTAGCTGGGACAACAGGCACCCGCCACAACCCCCGGCTACTTTTTTTTTGGTTGCAGCCATCGTTGTTGTTTGGCAGGCCTGGGCTGGATTCAAACCTGCCACCTTATGTGTATGTGGCTGGTGCCTTAGCCACTTGAACCACAGGCGCTGAGCCACCATATTTTCTTTATCCATTCATCAATTGATAGACATTTGGTTTTTCCTACCTTTCAGCTATTATGAAAAATGCCACTATAAACATATGTGTACAGGTTTTTGTGTGATTATAAGTTTTCATTTCACTTGGGTACATACCTGAGAGTAGCACTACTGGGTCAGATGTAATTCTATGTTTAATTATTTGAAGAACCTCCAGATACTTTTGCAAAGTGGCCACACCATTTTACATTTCTACCAGCCATGTGTAAGGGTTCTGGTTTCTGTACATCTTTACCAACCAAATGTTATTTTCTTTTTTTTTTTTTGAGACAGAGCCTCAAGCTATCCCCCTGGGTAGAGTGCCATGGCATCACAGCTCACAACAACCTCCAACTCCTGGGCTCAAGTGAGTTGAGCTCAGCCTCCCAAGTAGCTGGGACTATGGGTGCCTGCCACAACGCTTGGCCATTTTTTGGTTGCAGCCATCATTGTTGTTTGGCAGGCCCGGGCTGGGGATTCAAACCCACCACCTTAGGTGTATGTGGCTGGCACCTTAGCCGCCTGAGCCACAGGCGCCGAGCCATGTTATTTTCTTTTTAAAGTAATCACAGCCAGCCTACTAGAAGTGAAGTAGTATGCCAGTATGATTTTGATTTTCATTTACTTGATGGCTAATGATGTTTGTACCTTTACATGTGTTTGACGGCTACTTATATATCTTTCTTGGAGATGTCTATTCAAATCTTTCGCTCATTTTTAATTAGATTATTTGTCCTTTGATGATTGTGTTGTAATAGTTTTTTATATATTTTGCACCAAAGTCCCTTATCAGACATATGATTTGCAATTATTTTCTCCCATTCTGTGGTTTCACTTTCTTGATGGTGTCCTTTGAATCACAATTTTTTTTAATTTTTAAAAAATCCAGTTTGTCTATTTGGAGGGAACTAGTGTTTTTGCTGTTATATCTAAGAATCTTTTTCCAAATCCAGGATTACTCCTTTTTTTTTTGGAGACAAGACCTCAAGCTGTTGTCCTGGCAGAGTGCCATAGCATCACAGCTCACAGCAACCTCCAACTGCTGGGCTCAAGCGATTCTCTTGCCTCAGCCTCCCAAGTAGCTGGGACCACAGATGCCTGCCACAACACCTGGCTATTTTGTGGTTGTAGTTGTCATTGTTGTTTGGCAGGCCCGGGCTGGATTCGAACCTGCCAACTCTGGTGTATGTTGCTGGCACTGAGCCCCAAGGTCATTTCTTCTGTGGTTTTTTTTTTTGCTTTATTTCCTTACATTTAGATCTTCAATCCATCCTTTTTGAGTAAATTTTTGTTTATACTGTGAGGAAGTATTCAACTTCATTCTTTTTTGCATATGGCTGTCTAGTTGTCCCGGTGTCTTTTTTTTTTTTTTTGAGACAAAGTCTCACTATGTTGCCCTTGGTAGAGTGCTATGGCATCACAGCTCACAGCAACATCAAACTCTTGCCTCAGCCTCCCACAGAGGTGGGACTCCAGGTGCTCACCACAACACCTGGCTTTTTTTTTTTTTTTGCTGTTGTTGTTGTTACTGTTGTGATTGTAGTTTAGCAGGCCCAGGATGGGTTTGAACCCACCAGCTGGTGCATGTGCCAGTGCCCTAACCCAGCGCCATTTGTTGAAAAGACTATTCATTTTTCATTGAATGGTCTTGTCACCCTGCTGAAAATTAACTGATAATAGATGTATCAGTTTATTTCCAGACTCTCAATTCTCTTCTCTTGGTATATAGTTCTATCCTTGTGCGAGTACCTCACTGTCCTGACTATAACTGCTTTGTAGTAAATGTTGAAATCAAGAAGAGTGAATCATCCAATTTTGGTCTTCACTATTAACATTGTTTTTGGTTATTCTGGGTCCCTTGAAATTCCATGAGAAATTATGAATCACCTGTCAGGCCAGGAATTGTGGCTAATGCCTGTAATCCTAGCACTCTGTGAGGCCAAAGTAGGTGGATCACCTGAGCTCAGGAGTTCAAGACCAGCCTGAGCAAGAGTGAAAGAAACCTTGTCTCCACTAAAAATAGTAAAAATAGCTGGGCATTCTGGTAGATGCTTACAGTCTTAGCTATCCGGGAGGATGAGGCAAGAGAATCACTCAAGCCCAAGAGTTTGAAATTGCTATGAGCTATGATGCCACAGCACTCTACCCAGGGTGATAGAATGAGAGTCTGTCTCAGGAAAAAAAAAAATCACCTGTCAATTTCTATAAAAAAGTCATCTGGGATTCTTATAGGGATTGCATTAAATCTGCACATAGATTTGGGGAGTATTGCCATAAGAAGATGCTAAGGCTTCTTATTCATGAACATGGGATGTGGGATGTCTTTTCCATTTCTTTCAATTGTCTTTAATTTCTTTACACAATTATTTGCAGTTTCAGAGTTTTTTTTCTTTTGTTAAATTTATTCTTGGTATTTTATTCTTTCAAATGCTATTATAAATGGAATTATTTTCTTAATTTAATTTTAGATTGTTCTTTGCAAGCTTATAGAAATAGAATTAACTTTTTATATCAATCTTTTATCTTGTAACCTTGCTTAATTCATCTACTTATTCTAATTTGGACTGGGTATAGTGGCTCACACCTGTAATCCTAGCACTCTGGGAGGCTGAGGTGGGTGGATTGCTTGAGCTCATGAGTTTGAGACCAGCCTAAACAAGAGTGAGACCTTGACTTTAAAAATAGCTGGGCGTTGTGGTGGGTGCCTGTAGTCCCAGCAACTTGGGAGGCTGAGGCAAGAGAATCGCTTGAGCCCAAAAGTTTGAAGTTGCTGTGAGCTGTGATGCCACAGGATTCTATCAAGGGTGACAAAGGGAGACTCTGTTTCCAAAAAATAAAAATAAAAATAAAAATAAATTGTTCTAATTTTTTCAAGCAAATTCCTTAAGATTTTGTTTATATAAGATTATGTCATCTGTGAATAGAGATGATTTTACTTCTTCCTTTGTCACTGGGATATCCTTTTAGTTTTTTTTTTTCCTTACCTAATTGCCCTAGTTATAACCTCTAGTACAATGTTGAAAAGAATTTTAAGGGGGATATATTTGTCTTGTTTGTGATTGTGATACTGTGATTTATAATGAACATATATTTGGTCTTCCTCCCTATCTCTAGGCACCAGGCTCAAAACCCTTGGAGTTTCTAAAATTAGAGATGTGTCTTTTTGTATGTTAATGGATGAGGCTCCTCTATGGCCTCAAGGTAGGAGCTGATTTCCACAGGAACCAGGAAGTTAGAGGGTTTGAACTTTCAGCTCCGCTACCATCCCTGATCCTGCAGGGAACAGAGAAGAGCTATAGATTGAGTTGATTAACTATGGCCTATAATTTAATCATTTGTACCTATATAATCAAGCCTCCATAAAAACTCAAAAGGACAGGATTCTGAGATCTTCTAAGTTCCTAACACATGGAGATGCTGAGAGGGAGGCAGTGAAGGACATGGAAGTTCCATGTCCCTTTCCCCACCTTACTGCCTACAGCTGGCTATTCAACTGTATCCTTTGTAACACTCTTTGCAATAGACTGGTAAATGTAAGTGTCTTCTTGAGTTCTATGAGCCACTCTAGCAAATTAATCAAGCTGAAGAAGATGGTTGTGGGAACTTCCACATTGTTGTAGGTAGTCTATTACTTGTGATTGGTTACTTGTGGGAGTGAGGGGAACCTTCTCCTTTGCCCTGGAAGGTTCACTGAAGAGATCAACTCACAATAAGGCAAATCAATAAGAGAATGAGATTTATTTACCATGTGCATGGGGAGATCACAGAGTGATTACCCCAAATCCCACCGGGGTCCAGAAGTTTATATACCCTCACTTTAGAGGGGAGGGCAAGGTGAGGAATACAGGCAATGCTGTTGGGTGGCAGTAAGTGGCCACTAGGGAAGATGAATAGACCATTAGGAAAGTGAATGGATAAGGTGGAAATAGACTGATTTATAACTGATTCTCTCTGAAAACTAAATTAACCTGAGAGACAAGTATTATATTTAAAATGATATGGGCCAGGTCTGGTTGCATTTTTATCTTTTTCCTGCAATACCTTGAGTTAACAGGGAGTGGAAGGGAAGTCTCTTGCTCTTTTTGATGGGTCTGGTTCATGCAGATTGAGGGAAAGCCCATTCCAAGGCCTGTGGATCTCTGAGGCCTTTAAGTAAAAATACTGTTTATACCAAGGAGTCGTATTTTGGGATGAAATTTTCTTAGCTCTTTCAGGGAAATCTTGTGGTACTGAGCCTGTAGTATCTGACTCCAGGTAGATAGGGTCATAACTGAGTTAACTTGTAGGACACTCAGCTAGTGTCCCCTGGAGAACCCACACATTGGTGCCAGAAGAATTGTGTCGAGTGTGAGAATAGGAAAGACAGGAGAGATGTGGGGACACTTCTATTACTTGTTGACCTTAGCTGTGGGGTTTGTGTATATGTCCTTTATCGGACTGGGAAGGTCACTCCCATTCCTGGTTGAGAGTATTTATTATGATCCAATGGACCCTTGAGCACCAGGATGAGTAACTCCAGCAGGTTGAGAACCCCAAGACCACAACTATTGCTGTGGGCTTGTCCTTGACCTTCTCCCTAAGGATTATTACCAAACCAAATGGACATCACAACCTCAGCTGATCCCTAGCCCAACTAAATAGGTGTTCTTGTTACTCCCAGTTTCTGGTTGAAGCCCTGGGGGCTCTGAGAGGCTGCAGGTGCTTCCTTATCACACAGCTCTGGGGCAGCTCTTAGAGTTGATGCTTGTCTCTTGCTGACCACTGAGATCACTCTGACCCTGCTTGGCTTCTGCCTCCTGATCCAGGTTGTCCTCAAAGGGGTAAAGGGAGCCTGACAATATCTGTGAATGTGCACTTAGACTCATGGTTACTCATGATGCAGAATCTGAGCCTGTCCTGGAGGTTCCTAACCCAGTGGGACTCAGAACTTGCAGCTGGGCACCTCCCCTGCCCAGTGGTGCTGCACTAGAGTAGAGGTCTGAATGTCTAACTTTGGGGTGGCAAGGAGAGGGAAGCTGTCAGGAGATCCCAGATCGCAGGAGGCCTGGTGAAGTTTAAAGCTAGACTGGGTTGGCCCTACCCTTCAGTTGTACCCTTAAGCTGGACTTCAGTCACATTCCCTCAAACAGCAGTTGCTCTTTTTCTCAGCAGCTCTCAGGGCCTGCAAAGAAGGTAAGCAGAGCCCAAAGGACCTGGGGCCCTTGAGACTTGCTTTAGGTGCCCACGAATATGTTTTCCATTTTCATTTCTTTTAAAATCAGAAGAAAATGAAGATGTAACCATGAATCCAGCCTAGATTTGTTGGGTTGGGCAATTTTGTTCTCAGTCCTTGGAGTGCTTTTGGTTGAAGAATGACCACACCCACCAAGCAAGGCAAGCATGAAAGCAGGTTTACTGAGGAAGGTTGAGACAGGTTTATAGAGCAAGAGCAAGACACATTCGCCATAGACTACAGACAGGGCCATTGTGATCACAAAAAGGCCTTGCTTATGGTCTGGGGTCTTGTTTTATAATGTCTGAAGTGGGCCCTCCTTGGGGTTCAGAGGTCATATTGGAACTACTTTGCTGGACAGTTGGGAGTTATATGACCTGAGTCTTACTGCACATATGGATGTCCCATGAGCCTCTCCAAAAGCCCATTTTGGGGGTGAACTGCAATGTAGATTCAAACTAATGACATGATAATTAGCCTCAAGGTTGTTCTAGGTCACCTTCCAGACTCCATTGTACCTGTGCTGTCTGGTCTATAGCTGAGGAGTCCTCTGCCCCCTTTTGCAGCTGGGAGCTAAGTTCTGACTGATATATTGGTAGGGGGTTCCCTCCTCCCTAGATGTGGCCAATTATGCTGGGCAGGATGAAGGTGGGGCAGCACCAAGTCAGGGCACCCACCCTTTGTTCTCCAGGACAGGCAGAGGATCTAACAATCTATAAAACAGATTATATTTGTCTTTATAACAATGTCATTATAAAATATAATTTTTCATATTTTTTCATAGTGGAAGGGGCAAAGGAAAGCAAAAATGCCTAGAACACAGGAAGTCCTGGGCAGCCCTGAGAGCAAGTGCCTGGGAGGGGAGGGCTCTGGTGCCAGTCAGCCTAGAAAAGAGAAGTGAGGAGGGTCAGCTGACCTTGGTTTTCTCCAGTGTGGACCTGCTCCTGGATGCAGCTGGCCAGCCAGGTAATAGACAGTTATAAGAGAATTCTTTAGCAACCTATGTGAGTTTGCAATCTTTTGTTTGAAGAGGGAAGAAAAATCCAGCCTCAGTAGCAATTTGTTAAAGCTAAATGGACCTTTGTGTTGTGAATCACCCTGTGTGAGCTCTGAGCCTGCTGATCCCACAGGCCCTGGCTGAGAGGGAGGAGCCAGCAGTAGACTCCAGCCCCAGGGTGAGCAGGAGGCAGGGTCTAGTCTAGCCCCAGCCAAGCCTGCAGGCAGCCCTGGATAAGCAGAAGATAAACACGTAAGTGGACACTCTCAGGTGCTAAGTGCAGTGAAGAAGAGAAAATAGAGTGACTGAGAGGGAGTCAGGAAAGGCCCTCCTGGGTTGAGTGGCCTGAGCAGGGAGGAGGCAGCACAGCCATCTGAGAGTGTCAGGCAGAGGCCTGCCTGGGACTCGCTGGGCCAGTCTCCACCACCAGGAGCAGGAACCCCACTGCTGCAACTCCTTTCAGGGCTTGGGCACTGCTCTTGCTCTGGTCTTGTGCTGACACCATATTTGGCCCAGTCATACTTTTGAGCATCTCCAAATTTCACCTTACAGCAACTATTTTGCACAAATTTATGTTAAGAGTAGGCAGTGGGGCTTGGCGCCTGTGGCTCAATCGGCTAAGGCGCCAGCCACATACACCTAAGGTGGCGGGTTCGAATCCCCAGCCCGAGCCCGCCAAACAACAATGATGGCTGCAACCAAAAAATGGCCGGGCGTTGTGGCGGGCGCCTGTGGTCCCAGCTACTTGGGAGGCAGAGGCAGAAGACTCACTTGAGCCCAGGAGTTGGAGGTTGTTATGAGCTGTGATGCCATGGCATTCTACCCAGGGGGATAGCTTGAGGCTCCGTCTCAAAAAAAAAAAAAAAAAAGAGTAGGCAATGGGAGCTGGAATCCACATATAACTGATGGATAAAGCGAATCATTCTTAAAGTTATTTTGTTTCACTATTGGACCACTGCAATATTTATTTTATTTTATTTTATTTTA
>CAUYQV010027590.1:0-46999 GCA_963574575.1 Galagoides demidoff | reverse complement strand
ACAAGTGAACTTTTCTAGAACTAGAATATAAATGTTTGGATACAATGACTAAGCAAATGACATGAAATCTATGTTAACCAGCTTGATGAAAGTATTTCAAATTGTATATGAAAATAGTACAATGTACCCCATGTTTGCATTAATGTATACAGCTATCAATTAATAAAAAAAAATCTAAGTAGGACAAAATGTGAAAAAAAAATAATGGATGTGGAACAGAACAAGCTCACCCTGCTCAGTTTATAAATGCTGTTTTGGGGCGGCGCCTGTGGCTCAAAGGAGTAGGGCGCCGGCCCCATATGCCAGAGGTGGTGGGTCCAAACCCAGCCCCAGCCAAAAACTTCAAAAAAAAAAAAAAAAGAAAGAAAGAAATGCTGCTTCATAGAAAAGGGCAGCAAATCTTGTGTTCTCTTTACTTGTCATAAGTGAAATGATCTCTCTCTCTCTCATCTTGGGTACTGATTTCCTTATGAAAATGGATGAATGAGAAATTAAACTTATATCAGTATGTGATTCACCTGACCAACAACACTCGGAAAGAAACAAATAGATTTTTTTAATGTATTGCTTCCATGTCAGATCTTGTCTGTTATATATAAAAATGCAAGAGAAAAAGACCTGTATAAACCTAAGTTAAGGCTTAGTTTCAAATTTTAGAATGTAATATCAAGCAATTTCAAGTATACAGGCATAAATTCAGGGCTCTTTTCTTATAATTTGCTTTGCCATATTATAATTGGAAGACATTCTAAGGTTTAAATTAAAAAAAAAACTTCTTTTAGAAATGAGGTGATTTTGAATTAAACTATAACGAGCTGACTGCATGGTCTTGTGGGTAGCATTCCCCACAGCTGAATTTGGGGAGGTCCAAGAGGAACGTCTTGAGATTTTGTCACATAATCGATCAGCCGATGGTGGCAGACAGGCATCATTTCAGGTTCATGTCCTCAGAAGGAAAGGACTTACTGTCCATGTCACAATGAGTTGTCACTACTTGAAGGACAGTCCTGTTATCTTGTTATCATCATCTATCTCAAGTTGGAGTAATATTATAGGTAATCTTACATTCATACAATTAGTTTTTAATTTAAATTGTTTGACACATAAAAGTTCTATAATTACTTCTGTAGGGCAAAGTGATGTGGCCTGTAGGTCCACGTGTACATAAGGATTAAAAATCTTCCTATTAAGACATACGGGGAAAGCCATATTTACAACTTCCATTTATTGATGATTTAATTTGTGCTAAGTACTCTGCTAAATGATTTGCACACAGAACACACAGTTCGTAAAATAGGCGATAGGAGAGATTGGATTCCAAACCAAATTCATCTTGATGCTAAAAGCAGTTCATGATATACAGTGGTAGCAGGAACACTTAAGTTCCATTTTCCCCCGTTTATAGATTGTTTTTCTGGCCATCTGTAAATTTACATTCTTGTTTTTATTGATCTTTGCATTCCTAATTCTCAGATCAACTTCCGTATCTGTGTTCACCCGCATCATCCTGGCTTTCCTCTGCCTCCTTACTCCTCTGTCTACCCTGGGTAAGTTCGTGTTCTGTGACACTTTCACTTCTCTTTGGCTGTTTGACTAAAACTTTAGATTTATTTTGGACAAGTGATGCTCAGTTCAGCTGTGTCCACCACAGCTGGAATTCCGAGCTCTTGTTCAAAGTCATTACCCTCTGGCGTCTAGATTTCCCTTGTCCTCTTGTTCCGACTACTTGTCTATAACATTATAAATGGACCTGCACTTGCATTCAGGGCTCTATATGGAGTATTCCTAATTTAGATTTTTATGATTACCATCTAGGTGTCCTTATGACCACTCTGATGCAAGGTTAGTACAGCATATAGCTCTTTGTTCCTTTTCCTTAGACATTTTATCTAGTTGGGATTAAAGAATTTATACTGGTAGTGGTTATGGAATGGAAAAGGGTTAGGAGGTTTTCTAGAAGCCAGGGTAGAATTTTGAGAGTGCAAGAGACGAAGTTTATTTCTAAGTCAATGGAGTTGCTACTGAGGCCTTTTAGATGATGAAAGTAACTGCTGAAAAAAAAGTCACTCACTTGGTCACCCGTGGTAGAGTGCTGTGGTGTCTTAGCTCACAGGAACCTCAAATTCTTGGGTTCAAGTGATCCTCTTGCCTCAGCCTCTCAAGTAGCTGGGACAACAGGCACCCACCACGATGCCTGGCTACTTTTAGAGACAGAGTCTCACTCTTGCTCATGCTGGTCTGAAACCCATGAGCTCAGGTGATCCACCTGCCTTAGCCTCCCAGAATGCTGGGATTACAGGCATGAGCCACTGTGCCCAGCCAATATTTGCTGAAAATTATTCTGAAAACTAGCTTTACAATGGCTTAATTAAAACGAAAGACCAAGCCGGGTGTTGTGGCAGGTGCCTGTATTCCCAGCTACTCAGGAAGCTGAGGCAAGAGAATCGCCTACGCCCAAGAGCTGGAGGTTGCTGTGAGCTGTGATGGCACAGCACTCTACCGAGGGATGATGTTGGAGTTGGAGTCTGCAGCTATGAGCTGAATAAAGCAGCAGAATCTTGACCTGAATTTATTGCGCCAAGAATTGAAAGGTGGAAACAATTATAAGTTATAAAAAAAGAGAGAGAATATTTTTGTTTGTGTCCTATTTGCTATGGAAAATGAAGAAAGAGTAATAGATTAAGGACTATTTAAGGTTTTCTTGTCTTAGCCATTGATTGAAATGTGCCACATTTGTAATATTAGAATAGCAGTGAGTTGGGGAGTAGACATATTTCATTTTTTTATTAAGTCATTCGTACATAGATCATAAATACATTTATGCCCTTATAGGATTCAATGTGTTGATTATTTGTACAAATTGGACTGCTTAAATTCCGCTAAGCAACATAGCCTTCCTGTAGTAGCTGGGCCATTAGAACAATGTTCACATGTAAACGTCTGGTATACAACTGAAAATGATGGGGAACTTTAGATGAGTTGTCAACTTTAAAGATATAAGTTTAAGAATTTGGCTCGGCGCCTGTGACTCAAGCAGCTAAGGCGCCAACCACGTACACCTAAGGTGGCGGGTTCGAATCCCCAGCCCGGGCCTGCCAAACAGCAATGATGGCTGCAACCAAAAAATGGCCGGGCGTTGTGGCGGGCGCCTGTGGTCCCAGCTACTTGGGAGGCAGAGGCAGGAGACTCGCTTGAGCCCAGGAGTTGGAGGTTGCTATGAGCTGTGATGCCATGGCACTCTACCAGGGGTACAGCTTGAGGCTCTGTCTCAAGAAAAAAAAAAAAAATTTTTTTGGCCTATACTTACTTGTTATTGGACAGCTAGACTATTTCCAAGTTTTTGTTATTTTAAACAACCATGTGATAAGCATATTTCTATTCACAATTTCTTGCTTTTTAGAGTTGTCTCTAAAAACCAGTAGAATTGCTAAGTCAAAGGTAAAGACCATTTTCAAGGTTCCTGATGCTCACGCTTGCATTTCACACTTAACTGCTTTATACAACCACTGTTCAGATCCTAGGCATTATTGTCTTACAGGCTTATACAATACAGTAAAAAATTTAACATATTCATTTATTTCCTACATTTAGTGAATAGTAAAGTGGTTCTGTAAACACTGTCTCTGGGTACATCATCAGAATGCATAATAGTTAAGAAGTGGGTTCTTAAGCCAGATTATTTGATTTCATATTGTCAGATTCTGGCTCAGCCACTCACTAGTTCTAGGTCACAACTAAGTTAAACAGCTTCAGCGTGTTTCTGTTTCCTCATGTGGAAAATGGGATAATTAAAATATCTATCTCTTAAGCTTGTTCTGAGAATTAAATAAATTGGTCCATTAAATGGACTCAGGACAGTATCTGGCACAAGTAAGCATTCAATAAATGCTATGCATTTTCTTCTTCTTCCTAGGAACTCTACTACTACATTAATTTTTCAGCCTCCCTTGCATTTAGATATATTGATAAGACCAGAATCTTAGGATGAACTGATGTGTGTCATTTACTGGTCTGACTCATAAAGACCTTCAAGACATAATTTTCACCAATTTCCATTCAGCCAGCTGAACAAAGACCACTCCAAGGACCTAGAACAGGTGTAACCACAAGAAGAAAGGAGCCTGGGTCTGTGAATTAGTACAGAACAGAGCCCTAACTTCCACCACCCACACTGAATTATCATCACATCCATCAGTGAGGAATAAGAAGTGTGTGTGATGTTACATTTAATTTTTTTTCACTATTATAGCACTTTGCCTAACTGGAATAAGATAGTTGCTGTTATTATTATTCCCTATCACATACCATCTGTTTTAAAAAAAGAATTTTGGTTCAAAATGTGAAGAATGGTGAGATAAAAAGAGTTCAGGACCTGAAATTTGCTACAGATAATCTACAACTAGATAACACATGAATCCAAGGGTCATTTGTCTATCTGGAATGTATTTTATCTCATCCCTATATCTTTATATTCCCTGTTTTGGCTATAAGCTACAGAGGTTAATCTCAATACGGCTAAATGTGTTTATTCAACTTAAAAATACAGATCCCTCATATTTCCTCTTACCTGCAGTAGCGAACATAATTTTCTTACATTTACTGAATCACTTAGGCCATAAATACCAAAGTCCTAGCTGAGAAAAATCCAGGAGGAAACATTCTTTAGGAAAAAAAGAAATATTCAGAGGAAAGGCTATCACATTAAAAAGAAAGAAAGAAAGAAATTTCCCACAATGGTTCTAAGGTTCTGAAATATCTAAAGGAAAGTCATACCAAGCAGGAATACATTTCCCAAATTTACCCCTTGAGGATCATAGACCTGAAAGAAAAATGCTCAATTTGAGGCATCGTTCATTTTGCAAAAATGTTATTTATAACCAAAGGAAGGGGAAGGAAAAATGATACCAAAAATGAAGATTACACATACATGCACACACATGCCTGCACACACGCATGATTTCATGAACTTTCAGGCAAAAATTTATTCAAATATAAACCATGAAGCACTCTCCACATAGCTTATTTTCTAAGGTTCAAGCTTCCAACTGAGATCAGCTGAAATAGTCAAAGTACTTTGACGTTCAAGGGACCATAAGACATCAAATAACATTAACAAGGTTCTCTCTCCCCTTACCTTTATATCATGCTCTGCAATGTGTTTTGTACGTTGGAAAGAATTATCAGCTCCATCCTACAGGAGGGGACACTGAAACTCAGAGAGATGAAAGGGCTTGTCCAAGGTTTCCTGAATAGATCTGCAAGCTGAAGAAAGCAACCATCCATTAAAAGATCTGCAGGCTTCCATTTTCACCTACAAATGTTCTGAAAATGATCAAAGTGACAGTTATGATCAAGTTAATCAATGTAACAGTTACGGATGTGCATATAGAGAGAAAGCAGAACATCTTTGAACTAGTCCCAGCTTAAACCTTAGAAAAGAACAACTGAATTGCTCAGTGGGTAGTAGGAAAACTTTATTCTGATCATTCCTGTGAAAATATCAGAAATGCAAAACGTTTACCAGCTCTAACTTAAAAGCATACTTGTTTTAAGCAATAGTAAATAAAGTGAATGTCTAGGCTAATAAAGTGATTTGTATCTTTCAGTGGCATTATTGAACCACTCTATGTGTTCCTGAGAAACGGCCATTTAACAATTATTTATATACGTATTTATATACTATTTGACATTTATTTTCATTATTCCATCTGAGATAGAATTCTTTTGAAAAATAGAGTGGCTAAGAGACCTTTTTAGAAAATCACACAAATATAACAAAATTGTTAATAATTGTGCATTTAAAAGAAAATTATACTTTCTTGAAAATGTGTTAAGAATGGTTGAAACGAAATTCAAAGTAAGAATTTGGAGTAAGAACCGAAAGACATTTCAACCGATTTCATTGTTGTATAATTTTTATGCTTAATTGAACAAAAACAAAAGAGATAGAAATGCCTTTCTGTTCTAAATAAGTTTGGCAAATATGCTTTGAGCATTCTCCTCATTGGTAAGCATGTCAGCAGGAAACAGAATTCACCCCAAATGACTGAAGTATCCTAAGAGGGCTACTTATGAAAGTGTGATCGAGGTTAAGAAAAAGAAAAGGGGCTGGTGAGATTGGGCAAATCTTTCTTTTCCATATTAAAAAAAAAAAAGAAAGAAAGTAGAGAAAGTAAAAATATCTACATAATAAAGTCTATCAAAATTATTAAAACTGATGCCCAAACTTTGCTTTGATGTTTTGGCAGCTAAGGTTAAAGGAACATGGTCGGTCACATTATCTCCATCAATATTATCATCATATCCCATCATCCTGTGACATCGTCATCATCCTCATCACTGTCCTTATAAAAATACTTACTATCCGTTGAGTTTCAAGGGCCTGGCATGGTGTGAATATGTAATTGTTAGAGAAATCTGTCTGAGTTAGTATGGGGAACGTGGAGGGAGATAAAAGATGGACATGAGACCAGAGTAGGAGAAGGACCTAAGAAGCAACTGAATTGGAGAAGGATTAAGGACCCAGCTGACCAAAGCAGTAATGGCCAGAAAAGGCAAAAGGAGAGAATGGGGCCAAGAAACCCTGGGGCCAGAGGACCTGTGGGATGTGACTGCCCACCGCAGTGTAGGGATAGGAGAGAAGCGTAGACAAACGTATTTCTGAGATGTATTTGCCGATGCTCAGCGGAACATCGAGGCCATGACAGCTAGGGAAGAGAAGAGGTTAGAGAGCAAGCTGGGAGGGGAGTGAGAAGCAACCCGGGCGTTTCAGGTCTCCTGAGGCTGAGCACAGGGGTTTACTCTTCAAGTCCTACCTCGGCCCCTCCCGGTGGGGAGACATGAAGCAAATCTCAGAGTCTCTTCATTTCCTCCTCTGGAAAACTGTCCTCACTTTAGTGCTTTTTCATTGTTTGTTGTGTATGAGTGTTTTTTTTATTTTATTAATTTGATAATTTTTTTTCCTTTGGAGCTGTTTTAGGTTTATAGCAAAATGGAGCAGAAATTAGAGTGTTCCGTTATATTCCATGGCCCACCTCCCACCAATTCCCATGTTATCAATGTCTTACAGTAAATGGTACATTTGATACAATTGATGAGCCAAGGTTGATATGCTTTTGTTAACTGGATACTTTACACTAGGATTCACTCTTTGTGGTGTACGTTCTATGGGTTTGGACAAATATATGCCAGGTCTCCACTATAGCAGCATTATACAGAACAGTTTCACTGTCCTAAAATTCCTCCTTGTTCCGCTTATGCAACCATCCCCCACCCCTTCCCACTTCTAACCTCTGGTGATCTTTGATCTTTGTCCTGTCTGCATAGTTTTGCCTTTTCCAGAATGCCATATAATTGGAATCAAACAGTATCTAGCCTTTTCAGATTGCTTTGTTTCACTTAGCAATATGCATTTATGGTTTACAAAGTTATTTTAATGTTTTGTCAATGATAAATATTCAACAAATGATAAACAGTGTATTAAAATAATATAATGATAATGCAATAGTATCAATTGATAATAATATCAAAATGATATAATGATAATATAATAATAACAATTTTCCTGGGGTTCCAAAAAGGATAGCACACACACCACTGGAATCATGTTAATCCTATTTGCTAATTCTCTCCGCAGTATCTATTTCCTCAGTGTCTTTTAATCACGACCTGTTTATAACATGTATCTCACCTCGGATTTGCTTACTCCAAACCCCTTTCTCATCCAAACTGACAGCTTCGTGAGAAACTGTCTTGTCCTAGCATCCAGCACGACACCTGGCAGGGGGCAGGTGCTCCTTAAACATCTGCAGAAAGATGAACGTTTGGCATGGTGGCCTGATTGAAGGTGCAAAACAATGCAGTGACACAGTTTTGGGGATTGAACAGGAGGCAAAGACTGTTATGACAGCGTGGAATAATGGTAAGGACATAATTCAGCTCACAGACACAGGGACTCAAGTGCTTTCTAAAATGGAGTCTTCATTTAAATTATTTCCTAAATTCAATTCATAATAAGTGAAGTTTCTCCAGATCAAGGAAGGTCTCAAACGAATTTAAATGATGTACAGAATATGTATTCAAATATGTAAAATTTAATATCTAATCATAAACTTTTGAGATGGCTGTTATTTACTGAAGTCCAATTTAGATTAGGATTAACTTTAAGTTTTCTTTACCTGTAAAACAAATTTTTCCTATCCACAATTTTACCTGATTTAAAACCAACCCTATAGTTCATGAGTCTTCTTCCTTAGGATTTACTCCAAATAAAAGAGAATCATTATCTTTTTTAAAAAATGATGTTTCTTCTCTGGCTCATCTCCAACATACTTCAATTATCTCTTTTTGGTCTTTTTTTTTAATACATTTTTTTTTTGTTTTTTGCTTATCTTATTTTTATTTTAAACTAATGATAATGACACTTTATTGATGTTGCTATAGCAAAAAGGTTAAGGGAAAACTTTCTTCTAACCAAAATGTTCTTTTAACCCACTACAGAATTCTTACAGCTAGATACTAATATGTCCTGTAATTAAGAAATAATGAGCTTTCCACTATGATTTATTTCCCTAGATTTAGATTCAATGCCAAGCAGCTACAGTCTAAATTGTCGCAAGGCTCAATAGTAAAAATTCTTTTAAATGCAATTTTAAATAAATTTATATTTTAGCAAAGAAAACTTTAGTTAAAATATCTTCTTATCCCTTTTATCTGTTACCCTCGTTTCTACCCAAAGTCAGGTAGACACAGAGAAAGTAAGAGATCTGTAAGAAGAAGATTTAGGAGAGGGAGGAAAGGAGGGGGGGAAAGGTGGGTGAGAGAGGGGGTGGATGAGAAAAAGACAGAGAGAGAGAGAGGGAACATTAATATGAAAAAGCATCATGAGTTTGCTGTGAGGACTTGAGAGGAGCAGCTAGACCTGCACCTCTAAAGTCTAAAACAATTATAATTCCGTTTCCTTAGGGTGCCAGCAGTTCAGTGAACAGTAAAAAAAAGAATGAATGACAAGGTCAGAGGCCCTGATTAAGATACTTCTCAGCTGCCCTGAAGAACTAACAATGACTGCACAGGGCAGGAAAAACCCACTGTTCATTCCAAAGAAACTGAAGTTTGGTAGGTCCCGGAAGCTCTTACATCCGCCAGGGACAGCACAGGCTTTGGAACGAAACCTCCTACCAGCTGTGTGAACTTGGGCAGTTCACTTTATCTCTCTGAGCTTCATTTTCTTCAACTGTAAAACACCGCTAACAATTCCTTCTTTAATGGGACTGTGAGTGACATGTAAACAGCACAATTGCACTCAACACTTTTTTGATTTCTTTTTTTTTTAATACTGGCTTCAGCCAATCTTCAAAGAAGCCTCTGGAAAGGTCACAGAATCCTTGTTTTAATTTGGAGCACAATGAAATGGATCATCCGCAGCTATGAGAATTGTAAACTGGGAAGGGAGGAGGGTGACTTAGAATACACAACATTAAAGAAATTAGATTAAAAAATAATCTTGGTAAAGGAAGAGTTAATGAGATTCTGACTTATCCTAATTAGCATCAAATGTTTCTTACTTTTATCTATCACTCATAATGAGAAGATCAGGGTACTAATAACACCCCTAGCAAAGATGAAATAGAGAACATGGCTTCTGATAGCCTGGATTTCAGAAGTGTAAGGTTTGGAGGACAGTTTTTAAATCACATTCATTGTCTTTCTATCTAACATTTTTTTATCGCATGTTGGAGATACAATAATGAATCAAAAAGTCACGATCTTTGCTTCATGGATCTTCTAGTCAAGTAGAGGAAGAGAGTCATAAATTCATAGCCATACAAATAAAAAAATAATTTAAAGATACAGTAATCACTCCAAGGGAAGACTGTAGTGTTTTAATAGGTACTCCAGATTACATGGAGAAAGCTTCTGTGAGGAAAGACAAATATATTACTTCCTTCCTTACATAGAATGGGCTCTCCCAAAGTGAACCTTGTGATAAAAGCTCACACATGAGTAGTTTATTTAGGAGAAAGCATGAAGGACAGGAAGAGCGAGAAAGACAGAGAGAGCGTAAATACAAGGCTATGTTAGCAAATGTGCCACCGCTCCAAGAGACAACTCTGTGCAGCACACAGTGCCAGCTTGAGACGTCTTATGAAGTTCCTCTTTGCACCATCTCCTGAAAGAAGAAAAGAGAAAGTGTGCATCTCTGGGGTTTCTGGGCTTCTGTCCTATCCTAGCAGAAGCTTACTCTGCAGGGGCCAACTTCCCCCAATTGGAGGTTGCACCTGCTTGAGTGGTTAGCTGTGAGTACCAATCAGGAATGCCCAGGCCTGTAGTCAAGAAGCCCCTTAGCAAAGCAGGAGGTGCGGGCTGTGGGGCCCAGATGAAGCATTGTCACTTGCACATGTGTAAAGCTGGCTCCCAAAATGGGAGCTGGCATTAAAAGAACAAAACAAACAAACAAACAAACAAACAAAAAGCTGATGTCGCGCACACAAATGTTTCTTGCTGCATCTCCTTTCTCTGAGCTCCCCTACATTCCACAACAGATTAGTCAGTTGGAAAGTTTTATCACGTCTCGTTGTTAATCTAAGGCCAAAACCTGCTACTAGCTCCCTATTATCTACAAAAGAGGCCAGACTCTTCAACGTGACAGTCAAGGCACTTCCCACCATTTTCACATCATTTTCGCACAGGAACCACGTATGACTTTACTTGTATCTATCCTTCCTGAAATTAGGGAATATGATACATCTCTCTGAATCTTTCACATGGCCTATAGTATTGAAGAAATGTTTGTGAACTGTGTATCCACAGTGATACATAACACTATACGTAAATTAGCACATTATTATGGTAATTGTTATTTATATGTCATTTAGTGCACATTTCATGTTAAGGTACTATACCTATCATTACCACAGTTCTTCTTAATTTTAACCAAAACTGTATGAGACATGATAGCCAGGAACTGTGCCACGTTCACAATCCCTTGTGAGTAAAATTGCCCAGCACATTGCTGGTATGGCCTTGTAAGCCAAGGATGGGCACCCATTCCAAGGCATATTAACCCATTGTAAGTACAAACTCAGAGAGAGAGAGGAATCTGAGAAGTTATCTGAGGTTCTGATTTGGCTAGCCAGGTGAAAAGTGCACTTTGGCAGAGATGGCAGGTGTGAGGACTTTTTGTTTGTGTTACTCATGGAAACCTAAAAAGAGAGATGTTCACGGGGCAGAAGAGCAAAGGACTTCAGATTCCAGACAAAGGTCTGGGCAGCTAGAGAGTCTTCACCACGTAGAATGAGCCTGAAAAAAACGGAATGGATAAAATCAATGAAGGGAAAAGGAAAAGAAAAGCCAAAGATTGACTTCTAAGAACATCAATGTTTAGAGGGGGCAAGAGTCACAGGATTTCATGAAGGAAATCGGGACTAATGGCCCCTGTGACATATTTCAATGTATCCAACAGTGGAGAACAGTTTTATAAATTACAATAGCATAGGAAATAGTACTAATGATGGTATTTCAACAAAAGCATATAATCGTAAACACAAATGTAAAATGCCTGTGCGTTCATTGCTCTATTCCCCCTCCCCCTCCTCTCAACTCCTGTGTGTGGGAGAAAGAGTAGGCGGAGTGGAATGAGGCCCTTGGTAAAACAGAATAAAGACATAAAGATGTTTCATGTTGTTCTCTTTGCTTAGATGTATGTTTTTCAAGTTTTACACAATAAGTCTGTCTTCTTTTATGATTAAAAAAGAGATTAACTTGAAATTCTAATTATGAAAAAGATACTTTCCATATTTGGGGAATAGAATGAGAACCCAGCTCTGTGTGGATGTGGGAAGAGTATCTGGGAGTCAGGAATATCACTGCTCTGGGTTTATTCCTGGCTATTCTTTGCGAAATCAGCCATTCGCGCCTCATCTTCATCCCCAGGGAGCCAAACCCACTGAAGCAATAATCAGATGCCAGCAACTAAATTTAAGAAGAAGATATCTCAGCGACCACAGTGACAATTTTTAGTGCCAGCCTATTATTTCAGGCCATCACATGTTTCAGTTACATAAGCTCAATAAATATTACGCTGATATTTGTTCAGATTTAGGAGCCTTTTTTCCCCCTTCCTATTGCTGTCAGCATATTTCCTGCATTTTAATAAGCATCACTACACTTCATATGAAATGTAATATGAGCCTCATTATTAAACACATTACAAAGCCACAAATTAGCAATTCGCCGAAGAACAGAGAAACTTAAGAATTCTCCTGGTTTTGCTTGTGCACCAAGCTCACATGAGATGAAGCTGATTAAACTCAACACGCCCCCTTCCCGGTGTGCATGTTCTTATTAGGCAATAAGCATTTTGCTGTGGTTTCCCTTATGCTTCTGCAAATGCTACACCTTTTCATCCAACCATTACTAGTGGTTGATAAGACTTTTTTAATTCTGTAGTATTTGGGCAGTCTGAACCTTAGACTCAATTTTGAATATGTTGAATACATAATGCTGTTCTATAATTATGTCCCAAAATTCTCAGCGGACTGGATGATGGAAAGTTACATTTCCATAGTCTATTTTCCTCTTGTAACAGTGAAAGTCAAAATCTTCATTTTTTTCTTTCTAGAGTTTTGTCCATTTCAAATAGAAGACTTATATTTTTTCCTCTCTACATAAATCTAGGAATATTGCAACGGTTGCCAGGAGAAATAAATTACAGTGTTAAGCTGCAAAGCTGTAGGTTTAAAGGTTTACCTTCCTTCAACATGATTTTAAAGGAAAAATACTATACTTCAGTCAGCAGAGAAGGAATGTTCTTGGGTGTACTCTGCACTATTAAGCTCAGTACTCTGTTTTGTAATGCCTAAAGGAAAGTTAGAATTCTTTTCAGAAAAGAGACATAACTTAAAATCCTTAGGCATTGCCCTGGAACAATGAGGTGATTAAAGCTGGTGGGTACCATTCTTTCTCAAGAGACGTTCTCTCTCTCTTCCCTCCTCTCCCTCTTTCTCCTTATATCTGTCTCTCTCTCTCAGGCATAGCCAATTACCATGTGCATAAATTTTGCTGTAGACATTTAACTGAAAATCTACACCTTATATTTTCTTTTCCTTATAGATCTAGAATTTTTCAATGGTTTCCGTGGTGTTGTCTTTGAAAATGCAGTTTGGAAAGACAATATTATTGTGTCAAGTTCTGTGTTCTTTCCAAAGAAAAACTACTACTCTCTTGGATTATAGTAATCAATGTCAAAACATATTCTCAAATATGCACAGACTTTATCAGCAGGAATTATGTATGGGCAAGAATCAAGTTTGCGATATGCAATATTTTGCTCAAAGGACCTCAATTTCATATATCTGACTTGAAGAGCACTTTATGGGCTCTAATACATTAAACATATTTGCAGGGAGCTTATTCTGCACCAATAGATTTTACAATTCAGAATTTCTGGTGTCATCCAAAATGCGAGTATCAGAACCAAGCCACTGGCTACAGAAAGAATCAGAGTTAGTAGAAAACATGGCCATAAAGAAGCATCAGACAAGGGCAGTGCCTGTGGCTCAAAAGGGTAGGGCGCCAGCCCCATATGCTGGAGGTGGTGGGTTCAAACTCACCCCTGTCCAAAAAAAAGTTACAAGAAGCATCAGGCTGACACACTTGCAATCAAATCACTGATACGGGGACTAGGAATTTTAAAATATTGATGAAAAAGAACTTGAAGTTATGGACCACGAGATGTAGGGTTGGGGCAGAGCTGGCATTTGAGCTCAGGACCAGTTGTACTGAGAGACTTAGATAAAAGATCTAGATAACAAGTGTCAAGAGGAACAAGTGGAACAGAGGTACTGAGATTTTTGAAATAGAATATAAATACTATGTAGACATAGCCAATTAGATAATGACAGGGGGATATAATTCATGAAACACTGTTAATTTTAAAAGCGGAATATAAAACAGTACGTAGAGCAGGATCCAGATAAAGCCAAACCAAAATAAAACAAGCAAACAAACATGAATGGTAATCGCTTTGGGGAAGCAGGATTATGGAATACTGCATTATTTGTTCCCCACACTATCTGCAGGGCCCGTAAGAGCACACAGGAAGTGTATTTGCAAGTACTTGCTTTTATTTTCCATGCAGTTTTTAAATAAACACATAATGCCTTTGTAATCATAAAAGGTTATTTAAAACATATTTGTTTTTAAAATGAGATAATTATGGGAGGTAGCCAAGAATAGATGTCATAGCTATCCACAGCTGCTAGATAATTCTTCCTCCAGTCAGATGTACATCTGGAATGAAGAAGAAATTGTGAAGAAGGAATCAAGAAGATTTTTTTGATCTACCAGGACTTTCTGATCTTGAAAACTTCCATCAGAGCAGCAGCAGAGAGCAGCACAAGACATTGCCCCATGCTGGGGTAATATGAATAACGATGTTGTGAGCAGAGTGATTTATTTCCCTAATTATTACCTTAAGCCATCAAATCAATCAATTATTTTGCATTCACAAGCTACACAGCATAGTTGTGGATGACCCTACTGGCTTACCAACCCCTTTTGAAGTGGGAAAGTGCATGATGGTCCCAAGCTGCTGTTGGAATACTTTACTGGACTCTCCCTTCTGTGGCTAAACTATCAGGCATATGGGTTCTTTGTCTGTGCAACGATTTCCAGCTAAAATGTTTTTACAGGGGCTTCACTCATTCTAGAAGAGGGTGCTACCCTTGTGGTCTCCATTATCCCAACCAGGAAAGTCAAGTAAGTTATCTGCCTCAAGATGATGTGTGGTTAGACCTGTCCATACTCCCTCCCTCAGGCTACTGGCACCATTTCTATTCTGGATCAATACTTCTCATCTTTTGTAGATTATTTGAACCCTAGATACCCTTGCCAGAAAAATTGGGCCTCTTTTCTGCATTTTCTGTGGCTCTAGGCCTTAGTTTTGTTGTGGACATTGCACCTTGTTTGATGCCTACAGATACCTCTTGACAACCTGGCCCATCACTTCAATTTGCCCCACTGAATCCATAGTGATTACTTCTCAATCTAAGTCAACCACTCCTTAACCTGGGAGCCAATCCTCTCCCCAATCAGTCCAGGAATGCTCTGAGTTGATCTCTTAAACTTTTTATGTCTCAGGGGTCCATAACTTCCCACCCTGACACTGATTAATTTCCTCCTCTTTTCCTCTTGTCAGAATGTTTTGGGTTTTGATCTAAAGCTTGAAGGTCCTTTCCTCTGTAGGTAACTCTAAGCTAACCAATTAATTATACAGATAATATGAGATAGTTCTCTGTTTTTCAAAGTGACCCACATCTCCTGAATCATACACTTCCAGACTGGTTACTCAAAATGTCCCAGAAATATTGCCATCACCTGAGAGCTTATTATCTAGACTGAATCTCAGGTCCCACTCCAGAATTCCTGAATCAGCTTCTCCATGGGTGATGTACAGGAATCTCTGTTTTAACAAGCCCTCCTTTTGCACTTGTTGGAAATGCAAGTTCTCAGGCCACATCATAGACAAAAGTCTGTATGGGTAACAGGTGTTCCAAATGATGATTTCCCATATCATATGGTCCTGAGCTCAAATGCCAGCTCTGCCCCAAGCATCTGTATACTCTTAGACAAAGCTCTTTAATTTCTCTGTGCTTTGATTTTCTCATTTTTCAAATTAAAAAATCCTGCTTCCTAGGTTTATTGAGAGGATTAAATTAGATAATGCCTGTAAAGTGCTTAGCATAATTCCTGGTACAGAGGAAGCACTCAGTAAATGTTTGTCTTCGTATTGTACTGCATACACGTATTTCTCAATTCTAATGTGATAATATGCTATCATTTCTTCATATCCAGGAAACAGATGAATAGTTTGAGAGACATTTTCTGATGACAATGTCTTAGCTCAAGAAAAACAACCGCAGGAAAGAGGGAAGAATGGGAGTTATTGTTCAGTAGTTTCAAGGTTTCAGTTTAGGAAGGTAAAAAAGGTTCTAAATATGGGTAGTGATGATGCTTACACAACAATGTATATATATGTGCTTAATACCACTTATGTACATCTAAAGGTGATTACAGTGGTAAATTTTATTATACATATTTTAATACAATAAAGATAAATAATAAAAAAAAATTGTGTTAGGTAAATTTTACCACAATTTTTGTTTGTTTTGAGATGGAGTCACATTCTGTCACCCTGGGTAGAATGCCTTGGCATCATCACAATTCAAAGCAACCTCAAACTCTTGGCCCCAAGCAATCCTCTTGCCTCAACCCCTGAGCAGCTGGGACTACAGGCACCCACTACAATGCCAGGCTAGTTTTTCTATTTTCAGTAGAGCTGGGGTCTCGCTCTTGCTTAGACTGGTCTTGAACTCCTAAGCTCGAGCTGTCCACCTATCTTGGTCTCTCAGAGTGCTATGATTAAAGGTGTGAGTGACTTCACCTGGCATTACCACAATTTTTAAAGGCATAACTCTGATAGTCACCAAAGGAAGCATGTTAAGACCGATGAGAACAATTAGTATACAACAGAGAGAGAGAGGGAAGAGAGAGAGAGATTGCTTAAGCTTTGCATTGCACCATAATTCCTCTGAATATGACAGAAAATGTCAAGTCAAAAACAAAGTTAGCATATTCTATGCAGAACAAATTGAATTATCATTTTCTGACTGTATTGCTAATAAAGAAATTATAGGATTTCCAAGGAGATGATAAACTACACACAAACATCTAAAAACATCCTGTTGAATATTCACTTTAAATTAACTTCAATAGAATAGAAGGAGATATAGTGCAACAGTCATGCTTGGCAAGACCCCATACGACATTATCTTATTTGATTTTCACAATTACTATATAAGTGCATGTACTAGATTCATTTTGCAGTTGAAACACTAAACCTAAGAACAACTATGTAATATTCCTAGAGATCATACAGATAGTAAATAGACTAAGGGTTTGGAAGGGGATCCATCTGTGTTCCTTGGGGGGTTTATTTTATTTCATTTTGTTTTTTCCTTTCCACTTATCAGAGCTTCCCAGTATGAGAACATCAAACTCTCTTAAGAATCTCTGCAACTCACAACCTCAAATGTAATGTCAGATATCTCCATGGTACCTGTACAGATTCCAAATCTTCCTCTGCCTTCCCCATGTAGAAGCCATTCAACATGCTAGATACCTGATCTGTTCAAGGAGTAAGCATGTGTTTTGAACGAGGCTAGTTTAGGCCTCCATCATTTAGACACAGTTACTGGTCCAGAAATGGTCATGAACCATAAGTCAAGCCCAATTTAAAAAGTGGTAAGCAGTGGATGTTAAGACCACTGTATCTGGGGAGGAAAAGCCTGCATTTGAATTCAAACTTTTAGCATTTAGTATTTAAATCCAAACATTTTAGTATTTGTATGATATAAAACAAGGCAATGTCTCTGAGCCTCAATTTCTTTAAAAAAGACAAAAAGATAATAGCTATCTCATGGGATAATTATAAGGATTAAATAAGAAGGTAGCATCACTTTATTTGATCTCAACCAAGAACATATGTATTAGGGGACTTAAATCTTTTGCTGTTTCACTGAGCTTGCCCATGAATGACCACAAAAGTTCTGTCAATTCTAAAATACTTGGTGGGACCTTACCTAATGTGCGTAATGCAATGGTACATTTCAAAACTGTTAAGAAAATAGTATCATTGTCTTACCACAACAAATAAGTATGTGAGTTGATGGCTGTATTAATCAGTTCAATGTAAGCATTTCACATTGTATATCAAATCAGTACACTGTACCCCATAAATGCATCAATGTACACAGTTATGATTTAGTAATGAAAAAAGGTGGCAGGAAAAATACAGCCCATAGGCCATAGTAAAAATAAATAAATAAATTAATAATAATATAAAATACAGAATCTATGAATAATGAGAATTGACTGTGTATGTGTACACACACACTTAAACACTCTTAGCTCTATATAATTACATTTTTATCTGCTCACAAATATAAGGATATGGATGCCAAACTTCTGACAACCAGATCTCCTGCTTCGTAGAAAAGCTGATTTGAAAGAATAATGCCAAGTCAGAGAGTGAAGATCAGTGAATAGAAAGAGGTGGCACTGGAAAAATTTGAAAAATTACAAAAAAAAGAAAGAGGTGGCTCTGAACACACAGTCACATGTGCCTGCTGAGTTTGGAGGGCAGGGTCTAAGAACTGATAGCAACCCCACAGAAGATCTGAGCCTTACACTAACTTTGAGGCAGTAGCAATCTGAACCTAGAGAAGAGGCAAGAGAGCTAAACAGAACCACACTATGCCACAGATTTGGGAAGCCTGCTGAAAAGTAAGGGCAGGGAAGGAGAATTGAGAAAATGCCATAATCACTGAGAGCTTTACATTGAATAACAAATACTGACTACCACCAGAAGGAGGACAGGAAAAATGAGGAAGATTGACATGGAATTCCAAGTGCTTAGGTCATGTTAAAATAGGATGGCCGGGTATGAAAAACAAGCTATAACTCCTAGATACTCAGAACTCAACTTTGAATTTAAAAAGTTGATTCTACCCTGAATTAATTTGATGCATTTAATGAGCTGAACCTAACTAAAGCAGCAGCAAATCTCAGAACCAGCTCAACTACAGACTACAACTATTTCACTTCAATCTTCCTTACCACCCCTCACACACTAAGAGTTTGATTAAAAAATAAAATAGGGAAATGTCATTCTCTAGGAATAAATATTTACTTTTATCTCTACTGTTGTCTTATACACAATGCTTGGGATTCAGTAAAAATTATTAGATATTCAAAGATGATAGAAATTGCAACTTATCTTTGAAGGACATAAAGACATAAATATATGCACCAGAAAAAGACATAAAGATTATTAAGTTGTTAGAATCATCACAGAGACTTTAAAATAACTAGGATAAATATATTAACAAATGCAGTGAAAAAGCTGGAAAGAAAGCATAACCAGAAGAGAAACTTCACCAGAGAAATAAAAACTACAGCAAAAAGTATCAAGTGGCATTGCTGGAAATAATTTTTTTTAAGTAATATCAGAGAGGGAAAACATCAGAGAACTTGGATGCAGGTAAAAGAAATTATTGAAACTGAAACAAAAAGAAAAAAATCCAAAAATTTTGTAAAAATTAAATTACTAAGGACACATATAACACTAATAGCAGAATGCATGAAGAAAGTAAGGGAGAGAATAGAGAAGAAATAGAAATAATGGTCAAGAATTTTCCAAAATTAGCAAGAGATACAATATTAGTTTTCTACTGAAGCTAGAAAATTACTATGGACTTAGTTACTTAAACAACATAAACTTACTACCTTACAGTTATGAAGGTCAAGATAAACTAGGTCTCACTGGGCTAAAATCAAGGTGTCTCCAAGGTAGTGCTATTTGCTGGAGGCCTTAAAGGAGAATCTATTTTCTTCCAATTCCCAGCTTCTAGAGATTGATCACATTTCTTGACTTATTTCTCTCCTCCATCTTCAAAACCAGCAGTGACTAACTAAATCTTCTCGTGACTATAACACTGACTCTTCTGCCTCTTTGTTCAACACTGGGATTTATTAACATATTTATTTTAAAGTCTGTGTGATAACCCTAACATTGAGTTATGTCTATGTCTGTTTCTACTGACTTTTCTGTAGTAATTACATTGGGTTCACACAGTTAATCTAGGATAATTTCAATAATTTCACTGTTTTAAAGTCAGTGATTAATAATCTTAATTTTATCTTCAACTCTAGCTGTCCCTTGGCATGTAATCTAACATATGTACAAATTCTAGAGATTAAGTTATGGACATCTTTTTTATGGGGGCATTATTCTCCCTATCACAAATGTCAATTCATAGATCCATAAATTTCAAGAAACTCTAAGCATCACAAATACAAAGAAAACCATGCCTAGACACAAAATCATAAATCACCAAAATACAAAGGTTGTTTTTTTTTTTCTTAAGTCTTAAAAGCAGTCAGAAAGGAAAAAATACAGTGTATATTATGTATGGAAACGACCAAGAAAAATTGCAATTAACTTTAGATCAGAAAAGTGGAAGCTAGAAGTTATCTTTAATATTGCTGAAAAAAAAATAGTCAAACTAGAAATCTATATCCAGTGAAAATGCTATTCAAAAATAAAGATGAAATAATTTTTTTTTCAGAAAAAGCAACTGGAAGAAGTCAGAAGACTTATGCTATAAGAAATGGGGGTTTTTTTGGAGGGGGGGTAGCACCTGTGGCTCAAAGGAGTGGGGTGCCAGCCCCATACGCCAGAGGCAGCGAGTTCAAACCCAGCCCTGGCCAAAAACTGCAAAAAAAAAAAAAAAAAAGAAATGGTTTTTTTAACAGTTTCTGAATTACCATATAAACTTGATAATGAAAAAGGAATATAAAATCCTATTAAGTATGAATATGTTAATAAACTTAAGTTGACAACAAAACAACAACAAAAGTATATTTTGATAATCTCTAAATATTTGAAAATTTTAAAAATACTTGAAAATTTAAAAATTACCATGAATTAAAGAAGAAAGCACAAAGGAAATTATAAAATATTACCAAATAAATGAAAACAAATACAGCATATGAAAAATTATGGATTATAGGTAAAGCATTTCTTACTGGGAAAAGAGTAGCTATAAATAAATACATTACAAAAAGTAAAGTTATAAAAATCAGTGATCCATGTTTCTTCCTTAAGAATTTCAGACAGATTTAGGAGGGAGCAACAAGATTACTGGTTAGACACATTAGTCAACAAGTCACCTCAAAAACAAGAAAAAGTTTTACAAACAAAGAGGGTGTAATTCTGATAGAAATGTGTTAGAACATATTGGAGAGCCCATAGGAAGAAATTGTAGAGTAGAACAATAAGGAGTAAGATATAAGCAGAGATCAATTTCTGAGAAACTTGGAAACTCATGAAAAGAGGCATGGCTGACTCTTACCTTCAAGCATCACCTACTGTCTCAGAGATTAGAGTGGGCATCACAATATAATTTACTCTGTTAAGGAGACCACAGGTCTAGGAAAAGAGAAAGGATTTCAAAGATCTCCATCTTCTTTTGGCAACATGAAAACAAGAATCTGCTCATATACATAGTATACCCACCACTATAGCTTCCAAATAACTAACAATTGAGAAGAACACTACACTAAGGATATCTATAACTAAGGTATCTATCCAGAACCTAGATCCCCATCAATGTACCCACATGCATGTACCCAACCCATACTAAACATATGCTAAGACACATCCTGAAAAGTGTGCAGGCGGGGAGCCCCATCAAAACAAAAGTAAATCGAAAAATAAATATAAGAAGCAACAGCTGCTCCAGATGAGAAGAAATTAGTGTAAGAACTCTGGAGGTATGAAAAATCAGAATGAAAAGTCATCCCCAAAAGAACACACCAGCTCTCCAGCACCATTTGTTGAATAGGGAATCTTTTCCCCATTCAATGTTTTTAATTGGCTTGTCAAAAATCATATAGCGGTAGTAGATTTTATGTTATGTGTGGCTTACCACAATTCTTTTTTACAAGTTACCAGATGGAGTGTGACATGAGCTACTCTGTGTCAGCTAACTCACATCAACACTGGTGGTTGGTAGAATTGACGACCATCTCTGCACCCAAATGTGGCTAGCTCCCAGGACGACAATTCATATAGCAACAGAGTTAGATTTTTGTCCTTTTACTCTGTAGAGGGTCAACAAAATTGGAGAGCCTATCTTTTAGATATATATCCTGAAATCATTTTAATGTGATGTATGGGTTCTGCTTCCAAATAAGGGGAATGTGGTGAGTGGCCTGAGATCAGTGGTTCTCAAGGAGGGATGATTTGCTCCCCAGGGGACATTTCAGCTGCTGCCCTAACTAGAAGAGGAGTGAGAGTGCTACTGGTATCCAGCAGGCAGAGGCCAGCATGCTGCTAAACATCCTAAAAGGAACAGCACAGCCTCCCTCAAGAGGGAATGTTCCAGTTCAAAATGACAATAAGTGCCAAAGTTAGGAAACCTTGGCAAAACACAGTTGGATGGAGCAAAATGGCCCTGAGTCAAACACAGCTGAAGCTGAGTGTCAGGCACATGAAAGTTCATTCTACTCATCATTCTACTTTGACATGTGTTTGAAATTTTCCATAATGAAAGTTTTTGTTTTTTTTTTTAAAGTTATGCAGCTCTGGAAATCAAAGCAGTGGCCTAAGATGATACAGATTTTAAACCTTGGTGACTGCAAGTACTTGAAACTGAAAAGGACTCTTTATCCACATTAGAGAAACACCCAAGTTAGGGAAACAATATAGGTAAGTTTAGAAACAAACCCAAACCCATGATCCAGACCCGATCATGTCTTCCTAAACAGGAAAAGAACCACATTTTATGAAATGATCCAACACCCATAAGAAGAGATCCAAATTATAACAAATATAAGAGAAAAAAAAAAGACCTATCTTCAATAATAGTTTTGTCTTGTTTTTTCTGAAATGGGGTCTGGATCTGTTGATCAGGCTGGAGTACAGTGGCATGTTCATAGCTCACTGTAGCCTTGAACTCTTGAGCTCAAGCGATCTCCTGCCTCAAGCGTCCAAGTAGCTGAGACTAAAGGTGAGCACCACCACCCCTGGCTAATTGTTTTTTAAAGAAACAAGGACTCCCTGTGTTGCCCAGACTGGTCTCAAATTCCTGGCCTCGAGTGATACTCCTGCCTCAGTCTCTATATTCAGTAATAATTTTGCTGAGTAACTGACCTCTCATCTTCTGACCAGCAACAGAGCAAGTGGTTATGAGCAGAAAGGCAACACAGAGCAAGGTCCGCAGCTCTAAGACTCACCTCTACCACTCACCAGCTAGAGCAGAAGGGTGGTTACCAGAAGCTGGGGGCTGTAGGGTACGATACACTCATCTACAGGTACAGTTACAATAAGACAAAAAGGTGACTACAGTTAATAATAATGTACAGTGTATTTCAAAATAGTGAAAAGAAGGGATTTTTAAATGTTCCCAACACAAAGAATTGACAGATGTCTGAGGTGACACATAGGGTAACTAACCCGATTTGATGATTTCACAATATATACATGTATCAGAACAGCACATTTTACCCCCTACATATATAGTTATTGTTTGTCAATTAAAAATAAAACACAACTTAACAAAAAAAAACTGTCCTGATGTTCTTTAATAACCCCTTCATGTTTAAAAGGAACACAGCAAAGTTTACATTTGTACTGATCTACTCCCTCCAGAGAGGCGAAGAAAGCTGCACTTTCCTCCCTGATTCCCAACATGCCCCCAGAGTTAAAGTACTGTGGGCCCATCTGCGCCTGCGTGAGGACGCAGTGGAGCACAGCTGTTTTGATCAGACTCCTGAACACAAGCAAGACTGACATAACTCAGATTCAGCAAAAGCTCAATTTCCTCAGCTCTTGCAAGATTTCAAAGTCATCACAAGGAAATAAAACACATGCCCAAGGGTTTTGACTTCTTATGTCACCAAACCACAACTAAACTGTGCTACAATTTTCCAGTGCAAGTCTTCAAGCTCTCCGATGTGCTGCGAGAAAGGCATGGTTGGGGAATTTCCGTTCCATGCCCTTCATATCCTTCCAATAAAAATAAATAAATAAACATTGCCAGGAGCTAAAACATTCCCTTTCTCTTAATGAAGAGAGGCAAAATATATTATGATATTTAACAAACAGCAAATATCAACAGTCCAAAATTATTTTCCCTACGACCATGGTTTTACCAGCGGCTCACCAATGAGGTGCAGGCCACTGCCCAGGCCTGGAATGTTCTTCCCAGCAACCCTGCCCAATATGCTCCAAGACAAGCCCGATCTGATTAAACAATTCCTTATTTAAAGACAAACCATTCTTACGCCACAAACAGTACTGTTTTGCATTGTTCCCTACAAAAAAAAAAAAAATGTGGCTGAGGAAGAGTCTTCAAAATGCTATTTCTTTCTGTACCACAGAACAAAAAGTGTTTGTACCATACGCTTTAGTTACTCTGCACTTTCAAAGGGTTCCTTGTTAGACTTTCATTCCACGCTCCTTGGAACATCAGCAAGAAGTATTTTTAAATCTCTAATGAGCCCATTTTTTTTCCACGTTCACGGATAAGCAAATATTATTTAGGATTGGTAATCAATGTGCATAATTTATAACCAAACAAACATCTGATTGATATTTTGCTAATATTTTGTCTCATCATAACAATAAATGCCATTCACGGGGTGCCTCCCACGTGTCAGGCACAGTGATAACCCTTACACAAAGGGCTCCACTGAGGTCCTCCCACAACCTTAGGAAGCAGCTCACTCTCACTCTGCAAAGGGGAAAACGACCAACAGAACAGTAAAGCACGATAATGCAAGTCACAAAGTCAGTGAGCGGTAGAGGAGGGTTTTAAACCTGGCCTGAGTTCTCAGTGCTCTGTCCTGCTCCTCCTCATGTCTCCAGGAATGTCACCACTTAGGCAGGATGGAGCAGTTGCCAGGGATGCCGTAACAAAGCACCATACAGCGGGTGGCTTAAACATCAGAGACTTATCTTCTCACGGTTCTGGAGCAGGACTCTGGGATAAAGGCGTCATGGGCAGGGATGGCTGCCTTGGGGCCCCTCTCTTTGGCTTGTAGAAGTCTGTCTTCACCCTGTGTCTTTACCAGGTCTTCTTTCTTGAGTGTGTCTGCATCCTCATCGTCTCCTCTTACAAGGCCTCCTAGTGAATTAGGCACCACACCAATGACCTCACTGAACTTAATTACTTGTCTAAAAGCCTTGGGTCTAAATACAGTCCCATTCAAAGGCACCTGGGGGTTAAGACTTAAACATTTGAATTCTAGGGAAACACAGTTCAGCCCACAGCACCACCCAATAAAATTGTCTACTCAAAATACACAGAATGAAACGGTTTTTATCATCTTTGATCCTATAAATAGAAAGTAGATAAGACCCTAACCAAAGGTTATCTGGGATATTGTGAGCCTTGGCCTTAGGTGAAAGCTCCTACCAGTCTAGAGTGCTTCAGCCACTAAAAACAGCTCCCAAGAGGGGCTTTTCATTACTGCCCCTGCCTGTCTGCTCCTATGTCTGTCAGAAGCGTATTAGCCTATTACGGGCTTATCCAAGTTGACCAGGGTCATTATTCTTTGGTTTTTGTTTCAAACTGTTATTGTTTTGGGGGGTTTTTTTGAGACAAAGTTTCACTCTGGCCCCCAGCTGGAGTACCACAGCATCATAGCTCACAGCAACCTTGAACTCTAGGGCTCAAGCAATCCTCATGCTTCAGTTTTTCATTTTTAGTAGAGATGGGGTCTCACTCTTGCTCAAGCTGGTCTCAAACTCATGAGCTCAAGCAATCCACCTGCCTCAGTGATTATAGCCATAAGCCACCCTGCCTGGCCTTCAAACACACAAATTTTAAAGTAATAATAAGCAGCATTTATTAAACATGTTTATTATACGTTAGGGGCTCAACAAAGGTTGGCTGTTACTCTGCACGCTTCACATCTATTATCTCATTTAATCTTCTCAACAACCTTCAATGTACCACTGAGGAAAGAAACTCAGGCACAAAGTCAGTGGCCCCTACACTCAGCGGCAGAGCAGCACCATTAGTCAGACTGAGGCGTTCCATCTGCAAGCATCTGCCTTTCAAGATGCAGCTCTTGTTCAGGGGGAGGTTTGAATTAAGATGGTAGGACTGAAAGTCCTTTCCAACAACTCTCCTTTCAGGCTTGTGGAATATCTCTCTCTTCTCTCTTCCTCTCTTCTCTCTCTCTCATCTCTACGGAATTTGTATACTCACATACCAACCTTCCTTCACCAGTTTAGAGTAAGTCATCCAGTTCCCCTAAAAGGAAACAATCCTTTTCTTACTACTCAGAGAAAGAATTCTTATACATTTGTTTAGAGTTTAAATTGTACAAGACTTTTGGCTTACCTTATTCTGCAAATATTATGCCACATGAAATAGTTATGATCTGGAATGAGAGCCCTTTAAAAGCTGACTCCAATGTATGTAAGGGGAGGGAGGTGAGGAACAATTATGCTGCCTCCCTGGTCATAGTAAGAAAAAGCCTTGAAATGTGTAGGTGATACCCTTTCAGGGTCCACCACCAGCTTGCTTGTCTGTAAATCATATCCTTACAAGCCTTGGCCCAGTAGGCAGGGAAGCCTGCATAGAATGCAGCCCATTTAGGAGTCCTGAGAAATCCTATCCACAAACATGCAGACACGCCTCCTCTGGAAATAAAATGCCCCCATTAGAGTTAATCCCATTGTTCATTAGTTAAAAATAATAATAATAATAATAATAATGATGATGAAACCAGGCACAGTGGCTCACGCCTGTAATCCTAGCACTCTGGCAGACTAAGGTGGGTGGATTGCCCAAGCTCACAGGTTCGAGATGAGCCTGAGCCAGAGCAAGACCCTGTCTCTAAAAATAGCTGGCATTGTGGCAGGTGCCTGTACTCTCAGCTACCTGGAAGGCTGAGGCAAGAGAATCACTTGAGCCCAAGAGTTTGAGGTTGATGTGAGCTGTGACACTCTACCAAGGGTGACAAAGTGAGACTCTGTCTGAAAATAATAATAATAATAATGGCTAGCATTTATGATACTCATTCTAGTAACTGTTCTAAGTCTTCTTGCCTGTTTCCTTTTACCTTCACTGCTGTCAAGTTTTTTAAAGCATCCATTACACAGATAAGGAAACTTAGTCAGACAGGGTTTACAAAATTCACCCAAAAATCATACACTTAGTCAGAAGCAACATAGGAATTTAAACTCAGGAAGTCTGGTTCCTGAACCCCTCTGCTTAGCCATAATGCTATGGTTCATTTAATTCAAACTTTTCACATAATTTCAATGCCTCATTTCCCAGATGAGGAAACTGGGGCCCAGAGACAGTGACTGACCTGGCCCCGTTCATGTGGCCTCTGAACATTTAGAGTTGGGACTCTAGATTCAGGTGTCCTAATTCTTGGGTCTTTCAGTATTTCCTTTACCTTTGGGTAAAGAAAAGAGTCACTGGGGGCCAGATCAGCTGAGAAGGGAGAGTGTTCCAATACAGCTGTTTACCTCCTAAAAAATCCCTCACAGACAGCGCTGTGTAAGCTGGTGCACTGTTGGGATGCAAGAGCCATGACGAGTTGTTGGCAAAAGTTCGGGTCATTTTTGTCTAACTTTTTCATTTAACTTTTTCATTTCAGCACGTCTAATAGTAAATTTGGTTAATTATTTGTTCCATTGGTACAAATTCATGATGAATAATCCCTCTGATATCAAAAGGTTTAGCAACATCACTTTGACTCTGGATTTGGACTGACAGAACATTTTTGGTTGTGGAGAATTGGCTGACTGCCATTGGGCGTTCTGATGCTTTGTGTCAAGGTCATATTGGTACACCCATGTTTCATCACCAGTGATAACAGGGCACAAATAATAATTTTGCCTCTCCAAAAGGTCTGGGTAAACTTTGACTCTCCTTTGCTTTTGTTCATCAGTGACCTCCTTTGGGACCATTCTTGTACACCTCTTTCTCATGCCAAGATTTTCAGTTAAGATTTTCCTGTTACTCTATCCATGTTTACTCGGTCTGCTTTGCCTCAATGATTCTGATGCAATTTAATGAATTTTTGCAATATTTTCATCAGTCCTGCTCATGACTGTCCACTCTGACCTCTCTTCATCACTTTCTTTCCCCTCAGAAAAATGTTTAACCCATTCATATACTGCCATTTTCTTCATGGCATTATCTGCATACACTTGCACTAACACATCTTTATTTCACTTCCACTTTTGCCAAGTTTAACAAGAAATTTAATGTTTGTTCTTTGTTCTAATCCAAGGTCCAGTACTCTCTAAATAGCACACAAAAACATACAACAATAATGAATGCCACTCAGCAAGACACTGCCACATATCCACACAAACACAGCTATGAGACACTGACATACCAAGGTTATGAAACCTTACTGAGTTGTTTGTACAGTGCTGCCAACATGAGCACATGGAGGCAAATTCTCGATTTTAACTGTCAGACCTCATATGATGGTTTGATTTATGATTTTTCTACTTTACAAGGGTGCAAAAGCAACATGCATTCAGCATTTCAAGTACCCATATAACCACTTTGTTTCTCACTTTCAGGACAGCATATTCAATAAATTACATGAGATAGTCGACACTTCACTATAAAATAGGCTTTGTGATAGATGACTTTGCCCAGCTGTAGCCAAATGTAAGTGTTCTGAGTACACTTAAGATAGCCTCAGCTACGCCATGATGTTAGGTGTATTAAGTGCATTTTTAACTTCCTATATTTTCAACTTAATGATGGGTTTATTGGAACACCACCCCACCATAAGTCAACAAGCACCTGTAATTAAATCAGGCATAAAATAGACAAGAGAATCCTAGACTGTCAGCAATCATGTAGTCTGAGCACCTCAATTTGTGAATAAGGAAACTGGTCCATAGAGAGAGAAGGGAACCATGATCACAGTCTCCTGACTTGACGGTCAGATCTGCTTCCTCTTTATAAATGGATTCAAAACTACATGTCCGGCTTGGCGCCTGTGGCTCAAGTGGCCCGGCATCCAGCCCAGGCCCACCAAACAACAATGACAGCTGCAACCAAAAAATAGCCAGGCATTGTGGCAGGAGCCTGTGGTCCCAGCTACTTGGGAGGCAGAGCCAGGAGACTCGCTTGAGCCCAGGAGTTGGAGGTTGCTGTGAGCTGTGATGCCACTGCACTTTACCCAGGGGGACAGCTTGAGGCTCTGTCTCAAAAAAAAAAAAAAAAAAAAAACTACATGTTCAACATGAACTATGGCATCTATTTTGGGTGGTCGTTTTTTGATGGATAAATAATCCACACATGTTAGCTAACAAACCGTAGTGGCATCTGGGCTCCCTAGCACTTCCTTGCCACTGCATACGCCCTGCCTCGGAAACTGGCAGAGGGCCACAAGAAAGGTTCAGCACACTGCATACCTAACTTTTCACAGAAGGCTTAAAAATGAATAAGGAAACCAAATGGTTCACACAGAACAGGTGAAAGTCATCCAAGCAAATCAAAGCAATATGCTACCTTCCCAAGACTGAATGAAAACTATTATAATAACTACAGTTCCTTCTTCCAGGCATGTAGTAAAACCACATCTAAAGAAAGTCACCTGAAAAAATCTATAGAGTTTATTTTTTCATCTAATTTAATTATAAAATAAATGTTCATTTTAACAAATTCAATACAGAGATGTACATGAAAAAAGTTTCCAGTCCCTCAGCCCCGATCTTCTACACCCACCCTCAGTCTTCCTTCTTGGTACACTGGAGCATATTCTTTAATACTTTTCCAAAGTATTGGAAATATATCAAAACCATACTTAATTATACTGGCTTCTTCTTTAGTTTAATATAATCCTGGTATAAAAACTACCCTGTCACTTGACTTTTTCATTCAACAAAAGATGGGCATCTTTACATGTCAACTCATATTGGGCTAACCTGTACTTTTTAAAGCTACATCATAATGTTTCATAGTATGGGGGGGGTGGCAAAGATTCCCCATTCCTAAGGTTTTCATAGAGAGAAGGTAATTTCCATGCCATTCCTTAAGAAAAAAAAATATGGGAGGAACATTTCCACCTTCTCTCTTTCCTGAGCTCCTCACTCCCTGTTCCCCCCAAGGAAAGAGGAATGACCTTACCAACTGCTGAACTGAGAAGAGGGCTGAGCAGGCCCTTGGGGACATGACCCAGCCTGCCTTTTGACAAGGGGCATTCTTGGCTCTGTGCTCCCTGCATAGAACTGTGGAATAGTGTTGTCCTCCCCCAGGGGTCGTAGGTGTTTGCACAACAAAACCAGGAACCCGGTGGGTAAGTCAGTCTCATTTGAGGGTAAAGAAACATTGTGGTCTATCAGCTTTATCATTAATAAAGACAATGTTTTGATCTTCCTCTGTCTCTTGGGTCTTATTTCCAAACTGGTGCCGTATCTAGGAGGGAAAGCAAACAATGTTGGTTACTAGTTGCCCAAAACTCCAGTATTATATATGTGACATAATTTACTCAACCATTCTACACTTCCCGGTGTTTTGAGGTTTTTTTGCAATTAAAAACAGCATTGTCAGGGGAAAAAAAAAGAAAGAAAAAGAAGAGGAAGAAAATCCTGGCATCTATATCCTCATGTACTGGTGAACAGATGACTACAAGATTAATTCCTTGCTTGGTCAAATGGTGTATTTACTTAAAATTTTACTAAATACTTCCACATTACATTCCCCAAAAGTTGAAGCAATCTTTTACTCCCAGTCACATATATGAGTATGTGTTCCTCACCCTTGACAGCCCTGGATGCTAATTCAATTTTTCAGTGAGATGGTGAAAAACTGGTACAGTATTAATTTTAATTTGCATTTTCCTTACTACTAGCCCCACCTCTTTATTTATAACTAACCTTGCCATGATGAGTTTATTAGTCACCAAACTAATATTTTCAAGTATCCTACCAAAGGGGAAAGTTACCCAGATATATTAAAACACACAGATCTTAATCAATAGGGATTGACAGTTGGTATCGAGTTAAGAGCATGAGCTATGAAATCGGACCACTTGAGATGGAATCCCATCTCACTCCCTAGCTGTACAACCTCAGCCAAGTCGCTTAGCTCCAACTCTTCCCCTATATATTGGGAATAACATAGCTACTCCCACAGAATTGAGTTAACACATGTCAAGTGATTGGCATGACACCTGTCACAGCATTAAATGTACAATGCATGCCAGATATTATATTTTATTATCTCTTTTGTTCCAGCAAACTGTTTGCCCACCACAGTAGAGAGGTTTAGAAAAGCTCAAAGGTAAAACTAATCAGTTACCAATTTCTCTGCAGCTCCTCCAGTAGAAGGCATATAAGTAATGAAAAGACTTCCCCCAAATTCAGGATGGGCTACCAAATGCCTAATAAACCTCCTACACAATCAAAGAACTGATGTGTCCTAAATGTAAAAATGCAATTAGCCTATCTTGTTTCCCAAACGAGACTTGGGTTTGTAATTGTGCTTTAAACAGACCACATGTATTATTCACTTTTTAATCTCTTTGCTATTTGTTTTGAAATATTTAGACATACATGTTTGAAATTAATCAAAAAATATAAGCCAAACCAGCAGGGGTCAATTATGCTAGTGATACTTCGGTGTCACCTTATTAAAAAAAACCACTCTCACTCTCTCTCTCTCTTTCTTTCCTCCTTTCTCCCTCGAGACACACACACACGGTAGTATTTGGTTGTTTGATATCACTAAAGAGGTAGTAACTACAAATATAATCAGGCTTTTTCCCAACAGGCAAAATGGAAAGGTTAAACCAGGTTATGTAGAGAGAGAGGGAAACAGACTCCCAAGCCATGTCTTTTCCCAACAACCTAAGCTGTGTCCTAAGGTTTTTCCAAGTCAGAAAAAACCTGACTTGAACAGTTTCTTTCTGGGTGGGCTTAGGTAAAAACTTTATCAAAGTGCCCTCCACAGCCATGTAAACTCTCCGCTCCCCAACAGCACTTCTTGCTAGTTATGATGCTGCTATGAGTGAGATCTTTGGGGACAATGGAAAGTGCCCAACCAGGGCTATATTTTCTTATGCAACACCCCAGGGCATGACCAATTATCTCAGAGTGCACTGTGAAATTCTCATAAGTCTCAAAACAAAATCAATTTTAATTTTGTTTAATTTAAAAATAAAATATGGGCTCGGTGCCTGTGGCTCAATCGGCTAAGGTGCCAGCCACATACACCTAAGGTGGCGAGTTCGAATCCCCAGCCTGGGCCCGCCAAACAACAATGATGGCTGCAACCAAAAAATGGCCAGGCGTTGTGGCGGGTGCCTGTGGTCCCAGCTACTTGGGAGGCAGAGGCAGGAGATTCACTTGAACCCAGGAGTTGGAGGTTGCTATGAGCTGTGATGCCATGGCACCCTACCCAGGGGGATAGCTTGAGGCTCCGTCTCAAAAAAAAAAAAAAAAATAAAAATAAAAATAAAATATGTTGCCCTTTAGCTTTTACAAAACAGAGATCTCATGGGGGCCAGCTGGGATATGGCACAAATGTCAGAACTCCAAGAATGAAGGGACCCAAGGCTTGGTGGTGGTTGTATAATGTGGACTGACAAAATAGGAATATCTATGATTCTGCCTGATCCCTAGGAACTAAACTATTTTGAGCTCCTATTATGTAAGCACCTTCTCCAAAATATGTGTGTGTATGTGTTCAAAAGGAAATTCTGATGTGGACCAAGAGTCAAAGTAACCACATATCCCTATTTTTAAAAAATAGAAAAAACTTACCCAACTCAACAGCAAACTAGGCAATGGTTTTTAAACATGGGAAACAAGTTACCGGCCAGAGGTTTTAAAAACATAAACAGTAAACAAGTTTTCTTTAGTGCCTATTAATTTTCCCACCTACCTATCTCTCCATGGAGTCACAGAGGAGAGATGTGTATTTTAAAAATTTAACTCCAGAGACTCTCTGAAGTCATACTCCGTTTTTAACCTCCCCTTCTGCCATAATTGCAGCATATCCCTAACACTCCACAACTGTTATGGCCAAGTCACCAGCTACGACCTTGTTTGCTAAAGCCAATGAACAATACCCAGTCTTAGCAGGCCATGACCTGTTGGTAGCCTTGCTCTCTCTGCTCTTCCTTCTTGACTCCCTGACACATATTATCATGATTGTCTTCTCTTACCTCTCAGAGCACTGCTTATCCCTCTCCTTTGAAAGCTGTTCCCTGCTGCCCACTCTTGCAAGGACAGCCATCCCAGGCCAGTTTCTCTGCTTATGTGCATTTTATACCAAGGTGATACTGTGCATGTACGTGCATGCTCTCGCTCTCTCTCTCTCTCCCCTCTCTGCACCCAAATAATCCAGATACCAGCTGGTGACTTCCAAATCTTGATCTCCATTGCAAACATCCTCTGAGGACACACAGAAAACCTCAAGTATACACCCAGTGCTTAGTGAGATCCTCACTTGATAAACAACAGACACCCAAACTTCACCCAAACTCTTCCTCCTCCCCTACTCTTCCTCCAGTTTCCTATCCAAGGGTAGGGCCTTTCAACCACCCAGCTGTTCAGGCCAGAAGCCAGAAAATCATACCTCCTTCTATCACTCCCTCCTAAATAGAATCAACTTCCTCACACTATCTATTCTACCTGCCACATCTGTCTTAAATCCATCCACTTACATCTACCCTAATTCAGCCCACCATCCATTTCACCTGCAAAATTCCTAGTCCTCTAACTGCTCTCCCTGCCTTTAACTCTGCCCAGTCTTCCTGCCCCTCCTCCTTAGTCCTTCTGACCTCAGCTTAGAAGTCACCTCCCCCAGTAAGTCCTCCCTTCTGCCCAAGTGTCCTGCTACAGGCTGTGGGAACATCCTCAGCTTCTACAATCTTAGCATTTTTCATGCTGCATTGTAACAATCTCTTCACCTGGGCAAAAAGCTTCAAGAAGGCAGAAGTCGCATCTACTCTTTTCATCAACATATCCAGAGTAGGTGGTATATGGGTTTCAACATTGCTAATGAATGAATGAATGAAGGGCATGCTCAGGAACAAGAAAGACTGTGTGTGCACATGTAAGGAAAGGCTCGGAAAACTGTGCTACTCTCTAATCTGTAGGAAACACACTCGCAGGCCTCTCCCAGGCATTCATGCAGAACGTCTGTACTCAAAGGCTGATGTATAAGAAGGGAATGTTTTGGTGCCAAAAGTGACTTCATTAAAAGTGTTCCTCTTAAAGATGCCACGTCACTCTGAATTATAAAGGTTATTCCATATACATTTACTATGAACGTAATTCATATAAACCAAATCTGACAATCTCTTTCGAATCAAATCCTCACTCCCAAGTTAAATAGAAAACATTACCATTAGCGCAACTTATCCAACCCCAGCAGTATCACGGACAGCAGAAAATCTTTTTCCATCCTTAGAGAAGAAAAACAAAAGAGAAAAAAGGAAGTATACTGTGGTATAAATTGCTATAAAAATTTGGTTCCTGGGGATGGCTGAAGTCCTCATACTGTACCTACCAAACCAGAAAAGGGCCTATAGTCTTGCTTCCCAACCTCTGCCCTTACCATCAAAAAGACCGTAAAGTCAGCCTTTTTTTGCCTTCCCAAATTGGTAGTTAGCAAATACCCTATGTCCCTAACTTTTTTATTCCAAAAAAATAAAGGAGAACAACAATGAAAAGTCATGAAAACATGTAACGGTGAAAAGCGTCCAGCACATACAGCGCTGATACAGACAGACCATCAATGGTGTGAGTGACACGAGCTTCACCATGACAGGACACACAGAGCACACAGGGAGAAAAGACAAGAAGCCCCAAATGTACAGACACGCTTCAGCTTCCGCGGGTGAACTCCGTGAAGAAAGGATGAGTTCTCATCCCCATCATACAAAATTGAAATGTTGTGACCTTCTCAGTAACAGAAACGGGTGTTCTCTAGAACCCTACTTCTGAAAGTTAATCTAGGATTTAAATTTCAAAATCCCAATAATCATAGAGATTAAAGCAGGTTTTTTAAAGATCCCACAATTGAATAGAAATACTTCATCAGAAAGGATTAAATGACTCATTTTGAAAAATACCTGACAAAGAGTTGTGACATTACGATACACATATAGATACCGGGTTTTTGTCCACAGTTCCTGGCTCCTCACTCCCATAGCCCTTGTTACAGTAAACAGAGCCTCTCCTCTGACCTTCTCCTGCCCTCCTCTCACCTGCCCAAAGCAGATCTGAAAACTGACTGTGGGTTGTAACACCCTCATTGGGGGGGGGGGGGTTCTGCACCATACTCTGGAAGGAATGCTGCGTGGAGAGGCCAGGGACTCTGAACACACAGGTGCTGGCTGGGTTAGAGCACCTCCCTTTTGTCCAGTCACATTTCTACACAGTTGTTAACCATACCTACCCAATGATAGCTCCATAAAGGCCCAAGGGGACAGGGGACAGAGAGTTTCCAGACAGCAGAACCTGTACGTTCTTGGAGGGTGACGCCCAGGGAGGCGTGGAAGCTCCATGCCCCTTCTCCCATACCTCACCCCATATCTCTTCATCTGTATCCTTTGTAATATCCCTTATTTCAGTAAACATATTTCCCTGAATTGTATGAGCCACTCCAGCAAATTAATCAAACCCAAAGAGGGGGTTACTGGAATCACAACTTGAAGATGGCTGGTGAAAAGTTCCAGAAGCCCAGACTTGTGACTGGTGCCTGAAAAGGTTGCAGTCTGGGGGACTGAGCCCTCAATATGTGGGACCTGATGCTATCTGAAGGAAGACAGTGTTGGCAGGAAGTTAAAGAACACCCAGCTGGTCTGCGGCAGACCGACTGCCGTGGGGAGAAATCCCCACCTTTGGTCACAGAAGTCTTCTTTTGTGATGATGGTGGTGGTGGTGTGAGAGCAGAGAACACCATCCGAGTTTTTCCCAAACAAGAATCAAAATACATCTGGCTGTTCGTGAATAGGAGGATACAAAAGAGATTTAAAATTGTGTTTGACTTAAAAAGAGGCAGACAAGTGATCAGACAGCCTTTTAAAATCTGGGTACTACATACAGACCTCGGCAGGGTGGGTAATTAGGAGTGTTGGGTTCAAAGTATAAAGAAGAGGAAAAGCCAAAAAGTGTTGGGGAAGGAAAATAAGAAGGGAATAGGAAAAAGGAGGTGACGATAGTTGCGTTTCACAGAACAGTTACTAAGTTCAGATGAGATCTTAGCGCAGACAGCACAGCATAAACAATAAAACTCTAGTCTAGACAAAGTCTAATTTTGTTTCCAATAGAATGTGAGGGTCTCGTGGACAGAAACCAAGTGGCTTATTACTCTTCGGATTCCTGGCACATAGTAGGTATTAATATTTAATCTCTGTAGAATGAATGAATGAATGGGAAGGCTAAAGAAAACCTAGGAGGGAAAGGAGGACAGGCTAAAGTGGCCTCAACAGCTCTCACTCAGTGGCACCCTCAACTAGTCTCGCTCCCTTCTGTACTGTCCAGTAAGCCACATACCAGGGAAGTGAGGACGACGCTGTGCTCAGGCAGCCTGCTTCACTGATTGGAAAAAAGTGCTTGATTGCTTTTCTTCTCTAGGGTTGAAAAGTAAAGGTAAATCTAACCCCACGCTCATGCTACTTTGCCCATCTCTTCCCAATGCCCAAGGGACAGTCCTGCACAGAGTGTGAACCAGACCCAGACGGGGGAGCAGCAACCCTCCACTCCTGAAGGCCAAGCTCTCTGGGCTACAGACTCACCCCAGCAGCCTGGACCAGCCACTACTGCGACCTCTGTGCACTCAAATGAAAAATGGAACTAACAATAACTGTCAGAGGTTTTCATGTCTGAAACAAAATAAAAGATTTGAAGGAACCTTAGGAGTGAGAGAACACTACACAAATCTGTAATGGTACAAATCACAACTCCTGCAGTGCACTGGGACTCACCATCCTAGGGAGACACGTGTGCGCGCCAAGCAACGCGTGCCAGCAGGCCCTCTGCCCAGCCTCCAGGGAGGGAAACTGAGCTCTGCAATACGGCTAACATCTATTCTGCATGCTCTAAAGGGCAAAAAGAAGACATCTGAAGAAGGAGAGTGGACAAAACAGTATCAGGTGCCCAGCCCACTAACATGCTGTGTGCAACAGCTGGGGAAGGGTGGAGGCGCAGGAACTGGGTTCATAAATGAGGAGCTGTTTCTTGTAACTTGAGAAAATCAAGAGTACAGTCACGAGTCGTTTAATGAGGAGGATAGATTCTGAGAAATGCATCATTAGGTGATTGCGTCGTTGTGCAAACACAGAATGCACTGGCACAGACCTCGATGGTGTAGCCAACTACAGACCTGGGCTCGAGAATATGGCCTATTGCCCCTCAGCTACACTCCTGTACAGCGTGTTACCCTGCTGTAGGCAACTAGAACACAATGATAAGTACTTGTGTATCTAAACATATGGAAGCATAGAGCAGGTATAGTATAAGCCAGATGCAGTGGCACATGCCTGTAGTCCCAGCTACTCGGGAGGAGGCCGAGGCGGGAGGACTGGGTGAGCCCAGGCTGTGGTGCACAATGCCAGACAAGTGTCTGCACTAAGTTCAGCATTACCTCCCGGGAGCAGGGGACCACAATCAATGTTGCCTAAGGAGGAGTGAGCCAACCCAAGCGGGAACTGGAGCAGGTCATAATTTCCATGCTGAACAGAAACAGAAACGGGACCACACCTGTGAACAACCACTGCACTCTAACTTGGGCAACATAGGAAGACTCCCTTTCTAATTTAAAAACATACATTTTTATACACACACACACACACATTTTTAAGACAGAGTCTCACTTTGTCATCCTCAGTAGACAGGATGGCTCACAGCAACCTCAAACTCTTGGGCCCAGCCTCCTAAGTAGCTGGGACTACAGGCACCTGCCACAACACCTTGCTGGTTTTTCTATTCTGTAGTAGAAACAGAGTCTCACTCTAGCTCTGGCTGATCTGGAACTCCTGAGCTGAAGCAATCTACCACCCTTGACCTCCACAGTGCTAGGATTATAGGCGTGAGCCACTGCACCCAGCCCTAAAACATACATTTATATATTTTTTTAACATATGATATAAAAGATAAAAAGTGGACAGTGCCTGTGGCTCAGTGGGTAGGGTGCCGACCCCATATACTGAGGGTGGTGGGTTTGAACCTGGCCCTGGCCAAACTGCAACAAAACATAGCCAGGCATTGTGGTGGGAGCCTGTAGGCCCAGCTACTAGGGAGGCTGAGACAGGATAATCACCTAAGCCCAGGAGTTGGAGGTTGCTGTGAGCTGTGACGCCACAGCACTCTACCGAGGATAATAAAGTGGGACTCCGTCTCAAAAAAAAAAAAAGTGGTACACCCATATAGGGCACTTACCAGGAATGGAGCTTGTAGGAATGGAAACGGCCTTGAGTGAGTCACTCAGCAAGTGGTGAGTGGACGTGAAGGACCAGGACATTACCATACACTTTAACAACACTGGCAGGGCAGTAGGTCTGTTTGTCACTATAAACACTCAGTGCACTGCCCTGTGTTGTTACTAGGGCTACACTGCCACTAGGCAATAGACTTTACAGCTCCCTTACAATCTTACGGACCACCATTGTATATACAGTCTGCTGTTAACCAAACATCATTTTGCAGCATAGGATTCTACTTGAAAACAGTCCCATGTGGGGATCCACAACGAATGGAAATTATATCGAGCAACCAATTTTGAATAAAATATTTCAAATCAAAAAGGTAGTTACTGTTTTTTAAATTCTTTTCATTTCTATTTTCATGCCTGACATTATGGGAATGGGTCAGAAGTGAAGAAGGAATATCCATAAGAAGAAAATTAATAAAATGGATACACCATTTAATAAGAGTTCGAAGAAAAGTCACCCTACAGTAAGTTCTCAAAAATCATTTTCTTGGCTGGGCACAGTGGTTCCCTCCTGTAATCCTAGCAGGCTGAAAGGCCAAGCTGGGAGGATCTCTGAGCTCAAGAGTTCAAGACCAGCCTGAGCAAAAGCAAGACCCCTCTCTACCAAAAATAGAAAAATGAGCCAGGCATTGTGGCACCTGGCTGTAGTCCCAGGTACTCAGGAGACTGAGGCAGAAAGATCTCTTAAACCTAGGAGTCTGAGGTTCCTGTGAGCTAGGCTGACACCACTGCACCCTAGCCTGAGCAACAGAGTGAGACTGTCTCAAAAAAGAAAAAAAAAATCATTGTCTCCAAAGAGCTGGTCTTCTTTAGGAGCCAACAAAAAAAAATTTTTTTAATTACGAAAGATAATATAGTGAAAAAGGTTCAAGGAGAGAAACTGCCTTTGGCACAGATAATGCTTCTCTTACAAGGAGTATTTTAAGCGTAGGATCTTGAAAGAAACTTGTATTTGTCTTTCCGAGAAACTGAAGAAACGTTATCACCTACCAACAAAGATACCTACAATGGCTCAAGGATGGCAGGTTCGGTCTGGCCTGAGCCAGCTAAACAACAATGACAACTGCAACGAAAAAAATAGCCAGGTGCTGTGACAGGAGCCTGTAGTCCCAGCTACTTAGGAGACTGAGGCAAGATAATCTCTTAAGCCCAAGAGTTTGAGGTTGCTGTGAGCTGTGAGGCCACAGCACTCTACTACGGGCGTCTTAGTGAGACTCTGACTCAAAAAAAAAAAAGATACATACAATGACAACATAAGTCATACAGCCCAGTAGATCATGATGGTTGTCTACAAAGAGCTATTTAGTTTTTGTTTCTGGGTTAGTACTATACAGTGAGTGTCACCTCTACAAGCGGAGTCTGGAGCCTGCCTGGACCCAGATCTGAGGCCCTCCCACTACTTACTTACCTTCTTCATCTACAAAACAACCATCATGCCCTTCCCCATCAGCTGATGGTGAGGTCTGAATATGGTAATATATGCAAAATATTAATATTTATAATAGTGCTGGCAAAGGACTAAGTGTTTAGTAGGATAATGATGCATTTTTAATTCAGAAATAGCTAATTTTTTAAGCTGAGGCTTTCAGTGGTGGCCAAATAAGACCCCGGGGAGATGATGGCATTTTCTATTGGTTTCTAGTCCATATCAAAGGCTTTGATAAAGAGATCTAGCTTCATAATTACTAATGACACTGATAGTCATAACTTGACAGTTTACAAAGCTGTTTCAAACACATTAGAAACACCCCCAAATTTTTAACATCCAACCCACCATCAAGAATTATCCGCCCACAGTCACTACCCTGAAGAAAACAGTACTAAAGCCACCACCAGGGTAGTGTTTGAACTTTAAAAGGAGGCTGGTACTTAGTCACCCTTTGCCAGTGACTTGGCATTTGATCTTCAGGAAGTTACATTTTATCTGACTTCATTATCTTAAGCAGCAAACAGAAGGACTCAGACCCACCTTGGGGATACTGTGATAACAAACACATCTGTCTATTATAAAACCCACCCAGATATTCAGATACGGGCAATGAAGCACAGCACTTCGGTTTCTCTGGAAATTTGACAAATGTTTCTGGGGCATCACCCTATTCCAACTGCTTTCTCTGACGCTTTTCTCCTTTTTGTTTTCTCAGGTTTATTTCATCCCCCAAAGCTGAGCCGGGGCGCCCTCACCCCACCACCTCCCTCCCTCCTCCCTTTACACTGATCCCAGTTTCCAGCATCCCCCATGGCAGCCTGAGCAGCAAACAGCTCAGCAGATTTGCCAGCATTGAGAGCTGCTCACAAGCCTCACACCCCTGTCGTTGCCCAAAAGCTTCTCAAATGCTCCATTCTAACCTTAAAGCTACTCTATCCCCAAGTGAAGGGAAAAGTACTTAGGTTTTAAATGTAAATCCCTTAATCCCATAAAGCATACAATTAATTTTTTCCGTGGTATAAACTTTAAGAAAAAAAAAAAAACACTCCCTTCAGAGCCCTGCTAAGCCAAGAGGTAACCTCCTGTCCCCTAGAGTGGCTTATCTATTTCTGTTTTCTAATACTTTTGTATTGGCCCATTCCACAATATCAGCAGTATGCCTGCGGCTACCAGTTAGTTCCAGGGATGTAAGTACTATGGGGAAGGAAGTCGTGTTCGGCAGAGGGGCACTCAGATAATGAGACAGGACAGGAAAGTCCCTACAGGTTCATTCAATGAATGATCTCAGCTGCCCATGTGACAGCACTTCTGAACAAAGGCTAAGCTTATCCACCCACCAAGATGAATACCAAGATGAAGATCCCATCTGTATCCTTACAATCCTTACCAAATGGCTAATGCCTCAGAAACAAGCCAATGTTAGGACAGTATCACAGAATTCTGGAAAATAAATATTTTAAAACTAAAAGTAATCATCCTAAACATGATGGCCCTTCTAAATATGCCTCAGCTACACCTGGCGTCACAGAGAGGACATCTATCCCCTAATTCTGGACGAGTCTTGACCGGCTCTATGACAGCACATCACGGACTGTAGTTCTTCTCTGAACTGAACGTCGGACAATTCATCTAACCCCTCAGGGCCAAAGCCTTCTAAAGCAAGAGGTCGTATTAATGATCTGTAAGATGGTTTCTGACTCAAAAATTCTTGTTTTTAATACTTTGGCTGGATAAAGCGACTTAGTCTAAGGAAGCAGGTTGACTGCTAGAGATTAAATGATTCACTTCATATAGAGTCACTGATGACTGCACAGACAGTACCTGAAATAAAAACACTGCCCTGGCACCCAATATAACAGGGGCAAGGCTACGTCACTGAATGTCCCCTCCTCAAAGCTCTGCTCACCCCAACACACACAGGTATCTAGTAGATATCAGGGACTTGTTGAGGTCTGGATAAAAACCACAGTAACTTCCCTCCAAGAACCGAGGACAGGCAAGCTCTGAATTCTTCCTTTCTTTCTGTGGCCACTGCAATTTGCTTAGGCCAGCCTCTTGCACTCCTGACACAGTAAGTATCTGTGTACATGTCATCTCCATCAACAGACTAGAGTTTTGCTGGAGAGGAAGCTCACTTCCTTGATCTCTGCATTGCATGGACAGTAGACACCTCCATGGGTTCTTTTCAACAAACCCTGCAACTTGCTCTAATTGCCCCTTCTTTCCCTTTTCCAGCCACTTCCACTCACCCTTGCCCTCATTTCTTGCCATTTTCCATCCTTGGCTCACCCTGCCACCTCTAGAGGGCCTCCCTGTCCTCGACTCTCACAGGCCCCACAGGCAGGTCCTGAACCCCTTTCTTGCTTCAGTCAGCACCGTGGCTCTGAACCACTCACATCCCACACTCAGACCCTCAGAATCAGAGGCTCTGATTTGAGACTAAGCTCAAGACTCATCGATGTCTGATGAACCTGCCAACAAAATTCCACTTTGAACTGCCCTTAACATCATTTAAATTGCTGGACTTTTAAATAGGATTTCTATCCTTAAAATAGGACACCAACTCTCCCCCCATCGCTTAACAAATACCAATTACTTGTAACTTTTCATTTTTTAAATTCAGAAACATAGAAATTATCCACGGGCAAGTGAATTTAATTAAAACTTTCATTTAATAAATAGCATCCCTTACGTAAACCTGCAAAATGTTTTCAAATTGGAGGCATAGAAAGGCTTAATTAGAACTCAAAATTTAAGAATTAAAGAAAGTGAAATGACCAGAAACCAGTCTGATTTAGCTCAAGCTGAGTTTAATGAGACATATAATTAAAATAGAAATACTAGCCAATGATTACCTTAAACCAATCAGTTTTAGGCCATGCTAACCACAGGTTAAAAATAGAAACCGGCTGATTTCATCATGCCTACCTCTCAGCTGCCCAAGTACTGGACTGTTGAGGGCATTTCCCATCTTGTTGGCTGCTGTGGGGAGAGATGAATTATGAATGACAATCTGGCCACAACAGCCACTTAAGACAAAACCCAGGCCATCTCTGGATGGTTAGAGCCCCTCCAAGGGGGGGGACCACCACAGGTAAAGGTCTCCTAGCTGCTTCACCTGCTCCACCTGAGACCTTCCTTCCTCCTCCTGCTTCCTTAGAGTTCACTTCTTTCTCCTCCTACTGCCATTTTCTGCCTTCTCCCCCTGCTCCCGTTTTATGCTCTTTTCTCCTGGTGGCCTTTTTATCCATTTTCCTCTTTCTCAATCTCTAAAGTGGATGAAAAGCAGTCCCAGATTTAGTCAATTAAATACATACGACAGAGACCCTGTCTCTGAGTCCAGGCGTTGTGCTCCATAGCATGGTGCTTATGAAAATGGCCAAAGCTGTGGCGTCTACCCTCAAGGCCAGTGACTCTCAACCCGTGTACGGAGGCACACTGGTGCGCTGTGAGAGGATCTTAGGTATGCCGCCAAAAGTTTTTAAAGCTCAGTAATTAAATTATTTTCAAAAGAAGTTCAAAGCACGGTAAGTATATTCTGTTTTTTACTTTTTTTTTTTGATCAACATAATTTAAGCACGTCATGTAAGTTTAACTAAAGGTTCAAGTGTGCCATGACATAAAAAAGTTTGAAAAACAGTGTTCTAGAGAAAGGGGTATCACAAGCCCAGCAGACCAGACACTCACTCCAGGCATCCTTGGCACTCACACGTGGGAGACTCACACCCTATGGGCATCCGGAGGGCAGGACCCACGTCTCTACCAGGACCAGACAACAAAGGAGGGAGTATTCCAACTGAAGACTATGTTTCCCAAGATAGACCACTACGAAAGGGCATGACCACAGATGTTTAAGGTTCAGTGCCTCAGATGACTGCAGATTACTTTATATCTATAGCAAATTCAAGGAAGGGTTTCCCAGCACACACAATTTCTCATAGATGACATCATTCAATAGGATAGCCTTGAGTATGGAGGACTGGGCTTCAAGTCCCTGCTCACCTACAGAGATCACAGGGTGACCTCTGACATAATGCCCAGGTCGTCCTGGACAAATTGCTTAAGTTCCTTGCTCATAAAACGGCACTAAAATGCCTGCTTTCAGGGTAGTGAGAAGACTCGGAGGAATGCACGGATAGTACTTGGCATCTGTCTTAGTCTGTTTGGGCTGCTACAACAAAGTTAGACCAGGTAATTCACAAACGACAGAAATGTACTGCTTACAGATATGGAGGCTTGAAAGACCAAGACCAACTTGACTTGGTGTCTGGTGACACTGAGTTCCTCACTCATGGCACCTTCTATGTGTCCCTACATGGCAGAGAGGTGGACAAGCTTCCCAGTCTCTTTTATAAGGACATATAACCCAACCCAAAGCCCCACCTCTCAACACTACTACATTGGGGATTAGGTTTCAAAATAGGAATTCTGGAGGGACGCAAACATTTAGACCATGGCAACATCTAAAGGGCTGTTTATGTTTCCTTCTGAATCCATATATAATTGAAAACTTCTGGAACACTGGGAAGAAGCCTTCTTCCACTCTCTCGCCCAGTCTGCCTAAGGGAGGGGAGCAAAGTATTGAGGGTCCACTCTCTGGCCTCTCTCCTGCAATGACTGCCCAGAGACTGCCCAGTGAACCCTGTTTCTGTCCCAGTGTTCAAGCCTCTGAGGCACCCTTGAGCTGCTCCCCCTGTGACTGGGATAAACCAGCTCCATTCTGGCGGCAGGAGCTTCTGCTGTAGCCCAGCTCCATACTTACATCACCATTTTAGTTTTCCCAAATCAAAGCTGGCACCTGGAATCCTAGCCGAGACCTGCAGGTGTTTCTACACTGTCTAGAATCCCATAGGAGAGCCTGAAAATGGAATCCTTAAACCTCAAGAGCAATAACTAACTACAGGAAATGATAGAGAATTTTTCACTAATGGAGAAAACTTTAGAAAACACTGGCATTTACATGTATAAAAAGAATAATTTAATCTCTAAATCTACTGAAGTAAAAAGACAAAAACTATGCCTGGTATGCTGGTTCATGCCTGTAATCCCAGCACTTTAGGAAGCCAGGGTGGGAGAATCCCTTGAGGCCGGGAGTTTAAGACAAGCCTGAGCAACACAATGAGACCCCCATCTCTACAAAAAAAAATCTAGGCTCAGCACCTGTAGCTCAGTGGTTACACTGCCAGCCACATACACCGAAGCTAGCGGGTTCGAACCCAGCCTAGGCCAGCTAAACAACAATGACAACTGCAACAAAAAATAGCTGGGCATTGTGGCAGGTTCCTGTAGTCCCAACTACTTGGGAGGCTGAGGCAAGAGAATCACTTAAGTCCAAGAGTTTGAGGTTGCTGTGGGCTGTGACACCACAGCACTCTACCAAGGGCAACTTAGTGAGACTCTGTTTCAAAATAAAAGAAAAAGAAAAAAAAATTCTAAAAATTAGCCAGGTATAGTGGCATGAACCTGTAGTCCCAGCTATTTAGGAGGCTGAGGTAAGAGAATCACTTGAGCCCAGGAGGTTCAAGTTTGAGGTGAGCTATGATGGTACCACTGCACTCCACCCTGGACAACCAAGTGAGATCCCATCTCTAAAAAAATTAAATTAAGTAAATAATCAATTAAAAGATAAAAAAATAAAAAGGACAAGTTAATACACAGTGCTCTTCAGACAGTGAAGCTCCCTAGCCTGAGCTCCTACCCCTCTCTGGAGAGGCCAGGTGATAGCCAAAGAGGACTCCCTGTCCTCTGCACCCTCTGCTACTCTCTCACTCAGGGTACCTGGCAGACCACCTGCCCTCCATGCTGAAAAGTAACTAAAATAAACTGTAAGCTAAGCCACAGATTGCTCTACCTGGAAAAGAAAATGTGTTTACACAGGTGAGGTCTACAAGGATTCTATTAAGACTAACAAAAAAGTTCACTAAGACTGTGTAAGGATTTCCCCAGCACCCTACAGGTGAACAGGTGACACAACCATGAGCCAGGTACAGCCGTATAAGGCAACTGGGTCCATCGGACCAGCTAGGCTCAATCACCATCACTGTGATGCCTACTCAGCTACCCTTTGCTCCTGATTATACTTTGAGCATGCCAGGAAAGTCTCCAAAATGGGATATAAATGCAATGGCTATCCAACAGCAGAACTGTCATCCTGCTTATCAGTTATATAAGTCACAGGTGTCCACCCTGAGCCCTGCCAAGTGCAAGTCCACCAACAAACATCAGACTGATTAGCAAAGCTAAGGATGGTGCCCTGACAGCTATGACATCACAAGGACTGTATCAGCAGTCCAAAATAACATTGTATCACTTGCATTTAAATTTAACAGTATTTGGCTTGGCTCCTTTGGCTCAAGTGGCTAAGGCACCAGCCACATACACCTAAGGTGGCAGGTTCAAATCCAGCCCAGGCTGCCAAACAACAATGATGGCTGCAACCAAAACATAGCCAGGCATTGTGGCAGGCCCCTGTGGGCCCAGCTACTTGGGAGGCGGAGGCAGGAGACTCGCTTGAGCCCCGGAGTTGGAGGTTGCTGTGAGCCGTGATGCCACGGCACTCTACCTAGGGGGACAGCTTGAGGCTCTGTCTCAAAAATAAATAAAGAAAAACAAAAATAAAATAAATTTAACAGTATTTTGGGAATGCATGGGGTCTTTGGCCAGTAACACCCAGCACAAGAGGCCGGAAGCAGCAGGGCCCAGCAATGAGGGCAAAGCATGTTGGGGAATCATGCAGAAGTCCAGGCTAGCCAGAGAAGCTAGCACCACGGATCACAGCATCCTGGTCCCTGAGTATGTCTTGACACAATAGGCAGACAGAGAACAGACAGTGATAATCTAGTGTAGGACCCCACACTGGCAGACAGGCAGACAAGGGATGGGTAAGGACTCTCGGAGAGGGAACCCATCACTAAGCCAAGGTTGAGGGCTGGGCCTCCACCCCTGGAAGGATCATTTGCCCCTGTGTGACTATGAGACTCCCCAGCTCTTGTGATGAGCAGTCAGTCTGTACCTCCCAAACCATCTTCTACCCAGTGAATCCTGGAGAACACGAATCCGTCGTGCCCCTCCCAGGCTAAAAGCCCTCGGGCCACCCCCATTCCCTACAGAACAGACCCCTACCTCATCTGACCTCTCTCCCCTTCCTCCCTACCTTCACCCCTCTTCTAGGACACCTTCCTCTCACCCTCGCCATCACTCTCCTGCCCCCTCCCCTAGATACACACATACTACTGACTATATGTATCTAACATATAGATTGCAGTACATGTGTGTATGTGTCTGTGTGAGTGTGTACGTGTGAGTTCTTTAAAGGCAGAGAACAAGTTTCATTCACCTTTGTAAGTGTGATGATTAATTTTAAGTGCTGGGCTCGGCGCCTGTGGCTCAATCGGCTAAGGCGCCAGCCACCTACACCTAAGGTGGTGGGTCTGAATCCCCAGCCAGGGCCCGCCAAACAACAATGATGGCTGCAACCAAAAAATGGCCGGGCGTTGTGGCGGGCGCCTGT
>CAUYQV010027588.1:0-61945 GCA_963574575.1 Galagoides demidoff | reverse complement strand
TAATATGTTCCTTTTGGAAAGACATCTGGAGAACACTTAGAGAACTAAAAATAGACCTGCCATTTGACCCTGCAATTCCTTTATTAGGTATATTCCCAGATGACCAAAAATCGCATTACAACAAAGACATTTGTATCAGAATGTACATTGCAGCCCAATTCATAATTGCCAGGTCATGGAGGAAGCCGAATTGCCCATCGATCCACGAATGGATCAACAAACTGTGGTATATGTACAACATGGAATACTACGCAGCCATTAAGAAGGATGGAGACTTTACGTCCTTCATGTTCACATGGATGGAGCTGGAGAATGTTCTTCTGAGCAAAGTATCACAAGAATGGAGGGAAAAGTATCCAGTGTACACACCCCTATTATGAAACTAATTTATACCTTTTATATGAAAGCTATAACCAAATAGCCTAAGAATGTGGGGAGGGAGGAGGGAGAAGGGAGAGGGGAATGGGTGGAGGGAGGGGGATTGGAGGGACCATTTCTGAGGTTTATCTTACCAGGGTACAAGTGAATCTCTCTAAGAGTAGAATGAGAATGTTTTAAAACAATAACTGAGAAAATGACATGAAGGCTGTGTTGATCAGTTTGATGGAAGTACTTTGGATTGCATGTGAAAACCCCACACTGTACCCCATAAGTGCATTAATGTACATAGTTACCATTCAATAAAAAAAAAAAAGAAAGAAAACCACAATGAGATGCCCCTTTACTCTTGTTAGAGTAGCTATTATCAAAAAGACAAAAGATAAGAAGTATTGATAAGCAGGTGGAGGAAAGACGACCCTTGTGCACTATTGGTGAAAATGTAAATTAGTATAGTTATTATGGAAAGCAGATTGGAAATTTCTTAAAAACCCAAAACAGAATTTGAATCAATATGTTGAAGACATTTTTGCATTTCTGTGTTCATTTCTGCATTATGCACAATATGCAAGATATAGAAACAACCTTGGTGTTTATCAATGAATAAACAGATTACGAAATGTGCTATTTATACACAATGGAATACTACACAACCTTGAAAAAAACAAAATCCTGTCTTTTCCAACAGTACGGATGAGCCTGGAGAACTTTATGTTAAATGAAGTAAGCCAGGCGCGGAAAAACAAATATTCACAAGTGGAATGTAAAAACACTGAACTCAGAACCAGGGAAGGTAATGGTGGTAACCAGAGGCTGGGGGGTGGGGGGGGTGGAGAAGGGGAGGACATTGTTCAAAGCATTCAAAGTTTAATTTAGGCAGGAGGGATATGTTTTAGAAATCCACTGCACAGCGTGATAACCATATTTAGTAGTACTGATTTGCATAATTCAAAATTGCTGACTAAGTAGATTTTAAATGTCCTCTCCAGAAAAAAATAAGTAGGTAAAGTGATGGATGTGTTAACTAGCTCAATTTAGTCTTTCTACACTGAATGCATATGTCAAAATATCACACTGTACCCCATAAATATACACCACTATTACTTGCAAATTAAAACATTTAAAGAAATTTGTGCATACATACCAATTCTAGCATAAAAATAATTGTGTTTTTTTGCCATTACCTTTTGATTTATAAGAATTTTTTATATATTCTGGATACTTATTTTGTGTATTACAAATTTTTTTTGCTCTTTGAGACTTTGCTTTCCAATATAACATGACTTTTCAAATACAGAAACCCTTAATTTAGTGTAACCATATTTATCAATTTTTTTGAGGTTGATGCTTTCTGATTGAAATTAAGACATTAGGATTTGTTCACCTCCAATCACTTGAAAACTCAAATTGCCACAAATGAAAAAAAAAAAAAAACAAGAAGGGAAATCAATGTTTCATATAATCACAGGATCTTCGGGTAATGATAGCTTCAGGGACAAGTGCCCATCGGGATTCATCTCTCTCAACTCTGCCCCCTGAGTGTTACCTTCATTCTTCCCCCACCCCAATATTCCGGGTAGTGGTCACTGCCAGCTTTGGGCTTGTTCTGATGATCACAAAGGAACTATAGTTCCAAATCTCAACTCTCCTGCTATGCTGTCAAATCTTGACAAAATTTCTCTTTCCCCAAAGTCCCAGTAAACATCACCTCATGTCTAATTGGTTCTCAATGTTCTCATTCATAGACACATCCATCTTGAACCTATAACCATAACCAAGAGGGATGGGTCATGCTGATTGGTTGAGACTAATCAGGGCTTCTGCATCTGAAAATGGAGTCAGCCACTGAAAAGCACATGGGCTAAGAGTGTGGTAATGAGGATAAGGTTACCAGAAAAACACCCATCCTTTTAAGAAACCTTAATTAATATTCAGATAATTATTTTTAACATCACATGTGATATGGGCACTTGGTTACTACTAGAGTTAAGAATAGACACTTGATTTAAAGTCTGACCCTTCCCTTCACTGTGTGAAAATTATTTACCTTCTTCAAGTCACAATTGCTTCATATTTAAAATAGAAAAAGTTGGGGCGGCGCCTGTGGCTCAAGGAGTAAGGTGCCAGCTCCATATGCCAGAGGTGGTGGGTTCAAACCCAGCCCTGGCCAAAATAAAAAAAAAAAAAAGAAACAGTAATGTATTTTCAAGGTTATTGTGGATCAAATAAAAATTACATGTAAAGTGCTTGATATATGCATAATAAATATAGTAACATAATAATTATTAACCTCCAAGTGTTAATTGAAAGCTATATGCTGCCTTTCCTAGGGGCATTTGCATGTGAAGCTTCCTCTCATGAATTTAGGCAATTTAATTAACTTATGTTATTTCTTCACCTATACAATGGGCAATCACAATAGCTGAGAAAGTAACAGTTATGTTCCATTCTTCACACTGAGCCAAAAGAAGGATTCAACAAACACAAGTTCCTCCCTACTCCCTTCCCCTACATCAAACCCAGGACTTTTCTAGTCCTTCACATTCTTTAATCTTCTTCCTAAATCAACATTTACTAGCAACAGCACACATCCCTTCAAGGAAACAAATGTTCTTAGGATTTCTCTAGGAAAATGCATTCCCAAGAAAAAGCCATCATCAGCCAGGGAAGTCATGGGGTGGGGGCACAGCACTTCCCACTTACTGTAAGAACGTTGGAAGGCGACAATGTTCTTAATGGCTTATTTTGGGCCAATTTTGGATTCTTGCTTATTTTTAGGGAAATTCCACTTACAATACCCAGTCTGAGAGGGATTTTCAGGTCAATTAAGAAACTAAGATGCATTTAAGATAAGTGTTTGAGGCTTTTGAAATAGCCTATTATTTGCTTATGATTCAGAAAGTTCATCAGAAAACTAAGTCCTACTGTTAGATTCTATGAGAATATGTCATACCATTATTACTGGTCACCAGTAAGAGATGAGGGTATTTATTTAAACTACCCACTAGAATATAAATTAAGAATTTTTTAAAAAAATCAACTTCTAAAGAGATCTTTACTGAGATCAAGGGATTTATCCACTGCAGTGTTAGGAGTATAAGAATTACCTCAGAAATAATCCTCTTGAAAACATAAATAATAACAAAGGTAGAAGAATATTAGCTAAAGATACACAAAAACATTCTAACAGAACCCATTGAGAACTGGATGGACCATTCTAAATCCTAGTTAGTCCTTTGCTTTCTTTGTGCCAATTAGTCCAGAAAGGGTCTTGAAATTCACTTGGCATAAGATTTCAAACTCAAATAGTATATTTTGGGTCTATTATATTTAAACATGTAGCAATCTCTACTTACCCAGAAAAAAGAGTCAATCAGTTAAATTACTGAAGTTATAAGAAAATTTCTTTTAAAGCATTTGGATAAGTCAGATGAAAGTAAGCTATTCATTTTAAATGATATGAATAATTCATCTGATAATTACAAAGCCTCGAGATAGGTTCTTCTATTCCACACACCAACTGGCTTTTTTACAAAGCCTCGAGATAGGTTCTTCTATTCCACACACCAACTGGCTTTTAGAGACCTTTAGGTCCAGAAAGAGTGGGAAAGGTGCTCAACTAGAAAGAAGGAAAAGCTATAGTAGCTAAATATATACAACTGCTATAGTAACACTTGTCTCCTTGTGAGCAGACTCATTGGCTCTCTGCTTGATGCATGGTGCTTTGGTGAACTTTATAGAGATAATGTGTCTGTAGGATAAAAGAAAATTCTTGGCCTATCAGTCAATCAATACCAACAAATTAGTGAGAGTTGAGATTGTTTGAAGACTAGTCACTGCTAAATTCAGCCTCGTTTCTTAGAATGAGGTAGGGGTATAGGCCCTGAGGATATAGGGGTGGACTTTAGGTGAGGAAGACATAGTTACATAGAAACGGGGAGAAAGAGCATTCTAGCTTCTCCTTTTCTTAACTAAGTTCTATCTAAAGTCCCAATTTCCCCAACTGAGGGTCCCAGCAAATTGCTTTGGTTTTTCTGTTCACTGAGCCAGGCCATTTCTGAGCAATGAAAGGAATTCTGCCAATAGAAACATGATCAAAAAACAAGAAAAAAAAAACCCCACCAATATAGTTTAGCATCCATTACCTTCCATATTAGGAGCCCGTGTTTCTGCAGACTTCTGAGTTCATGGGGTGAGAATAAAGAGAAATAATTACCATTAAATACCACGTTTTGCAGTCCTCTCTCTGAAGGCTGTATTTACCGAGGCAGTCTTTAGCTCCTCTGCGAGGTGCATGATTGACCACAGGGGAGCATCCTGTCTGAGAGCTCTATAATTCAACAATCACAGTGTCATCGCAGTGTTACGAGCCACACAGGAGGCACTGCAGTAAACACGCTGAACTAAAATGGTATATTCCCTTCTTTCTCATCAGATATGTGGGGAACTTATTTATCTTTATTAACCCATAGTTTCTGTATTGACACAAGGAGGAAAATAATAGCTTTCTTTTAATGTTGCTATGAGGATTAAGAATAGAGTACGTAAAATTTATATCAAAGGATAGCACATATTATAATAAAATGTAGCAGGTACAATGGAGGTCGCAGGTGCCTCATAAAAAAACACCTATATGCAGCTACCCTGGGGTCTGTCTCTTCCTCTTGCTTCTAAATTTATTGGCTCCATGCTCATGTTTTCAGTTTAACTTTTTGCTTTGTATGCAATTTTTACCTCTCTGCCATTTGAAGAATAATTGGGCTCCATTGTCTGTTTGAATGTTTTCATTCTAGCACCATCCTCCATGCTATGCATTATATATCCTCCTGGCCTCATGACCTGCAGTTAGTGGGATAATATCACCCGAGTCCCCACACCTAGTTCTGCAGTCACTAACAAGCCAACACTTAGGAATGAACTAGAGTATGAGCTACACTTTAAATGGAAGGCACAATTGAAAGAAGAGGGCTATACTTCTGCTTTGCAATATTCCACTATCAAGTTTTGAGTTCCATTTTCTATTACAATGATTTCTCACTTACTTCAACATTTTGTCACAGCATTTCCAAAAATGAATAATGTCATTTTCAGGAAGTCATTTTAACTCTTTTTTTTTTTTTTGGCCGGGGCTGGGTTTGACCCCCCCCCCCACCTCTGGCATATGGGGCTGGCCCCCAACCCGTTGAGCCACAGGCACCACCCCATGGAAGTCATTTTAATTTTTATTGATGACTTGTGTTGATTGTTTCCTGATACTATAATAGTACCTTGATATTATTCAGAAACTTCTGTGTCAGAGGGATCACAAGTCCAGTTGTTTTCAGTTGTGATTCATAAAGTCCCAGAGCTCTAAAGATATATTCTAAGGTGCCTCTCAGGGCATATGGAAAACCGGCAGGCTGCTCTGCTCCAGCAGGACCATTTTAACCCCTATTGATTAGAAGCTCAAAATAAGATTTTTATTTATTTATTTATGAATTTATTGTTTTTATGAGACAAAGTCCCACTTTGTCACCCTCAGTAGAGGACTGTGGTGTTACAGTTCACAGTAACCTCAAAGGCCTATGCTCAAGTGATCCCCTTGCCTCTGCCTCTCAAATAGCTGAAACTACAGGCACCCACCACAATACCCAGCTATTTTTTTAGAGATGGGGGGTCTTGCTCTTACTCAGGCTGGTCTTGAAATCCTCAACTCAAGCAATCCAACCACCTCGGCCTCTCAGAGTGCCGGGATTACAGGCGTGAACTACCATGCCCAACCTATTTATTCATTTATTTTTCAAATTAATATGAGGGTACAAATTTTTACGTTACATTGTTCTCACTTCCAGAGTAAAGTTCCAGTTGTAAGAAGCCCCTCCTACAGGGGGTGTGTTATACACCCTTGCAGTGCGTGTGTACAATCGGTGAGATCCTGCCATATGCTCTCTCTCCTTCTGCCAATTTTCCTCCCCCCTCATCCCTTCTACTCCCTCCTCCCCTTGCCCCCATATAAGTCTATATTTGTGTTTTATTGTTCATATGAGCATGTAATTGTTTATATATTGGTTTCATATTAGTATTGAGTATGTTGGATATTTACTTTTCCATTCTAATGATGCTTTACTAGGAATAATGTTCAACTCCATGTAAATGTAAAAGATGTAAAGTTTCCATCTTTTTTAATGGCTGAATAATATTCCATGATATACATATACTACAATTTGTTAATCGATTCCTGGATTGATGGGCATTTGGGTTGCTTCCATGACTTGGCAATTATGAATTGAGGTGCAGTGAACATTCTGGTGCAAACGCCTTTGGGGTAAAATGATTTTTGTTCTTCTGGGTAGATACCTAATAATGAAATTGTGGGATCAAATACAAGGTCAACTTTTAATTCTTTGAGGATTCTCCATACTTCTTTCCAAAAAGGCGCATAGTTTACAATACCCCACCAGTGTAGAAGTGTTCCCTTCTCTCCACATCACACCAGCACTTTGGGGACTTTGTGAGGTGGGTTAATCTTACTAAGATTAGGTGATATCTCAGAGAGGTTTTGATTTACATTTTCCTGGTGATTATAAATGAACATTTTTTCATTTTTTTTTTTTTTTTGCCATTTGTCTGTCGTTTTGAGAGAAGTTTCTATTTAAGTCTCTTGCTCACTTATAGAGAGGGTTGTTTGCTCTTTTCTTATTGTTTAATTTGAGTTCTGAACTCAGGGTCACCACTCTGTGCTGGGTGGCAGCCCTCTGGACTGTGGTGCCCAGTCCCTGAGCATCCCTGTCTGAACTCTGGCCCAGTGCTGTCTGCTGGGCAGCCCTATGGGCTTGAATGGGTGGGAAGAGCCCATGCCAACAGAGTGACTTTGACTGGAGTTCTGGGCCCGTGCTTGTCTTGTCTCCCCAGAGACACTGTCTGATTCGCCTTTGTCAGGGCAGAGGCAGCATTGCAACAGTGAGGGGTGGACTCAGCAGGTAAAATCTATCAATTCAACTAAAAAAGCATAATTAACATATTAAAAAAGAGAAAGAGAAGAAACAGCTGAAAATACTCATGGGGAGGAATCCACAGAACTCTGGCAACATGAAAAATCAGAGCAGATCAACTCCCCCAGGGATTTCAAAGAAGATAACAACAGAAAATACCATCCACAGACAAACTACTGAAATGTCAGAAATAGAATTCAGACTATGGATCTCAAATAAGATAATTGGAATGGGGAAAAACAGGCAAATGGAAAACCAAAAAATAGTTCATAAGTTGTCTCAAGAAATTAATGAATTCAAAGCCAAGGTCACCAGGGATATGGTCATAATGAGGAAAGATATAGCAGAGCTTAAGGAATTGAAAAAGGTAGTCGAGGAGCTTTGAAATACAGTAGAGAGTCTCAGAAATAGAATTGAACAGTGTGAAGAAAGAACCTCAGAAAATGAAGACAAAGCTTTCAAACTATCCCAAGCAGACAAAGAGGCAGAAAAAAAGGAGAACAGGAACAGAATATTCCCTGAGAGAGTTATGGGATCACTGCAAAAGATCAAACGTCCGAATTACAGGAGTTCCTGAAGGAGAAGAGGATTGTCCCAAAGGTACAAATTCTTTACTCCAAGACATTATGGTGGAAAACTTCCCCAGCATTTCAAGAGACATGGCAATTCAGATAGTAGATAGTTTCAGAACCCCAGCACGATTCAATCCAGACAAAGCATCTCCTAGACACATTGTAATTAATTTTGCCAAAGTTAATATGAAGGAGAAAATCCTGCAAGCAGCCAGGCATAAGAAAAGTGTTATTTACAATCGGAAAAATATCAGGATGACTGTGGATCTTTCAGCTGAAACTTTTCAAGCCAGAAGAGAATGGCCATCAACCTTCAAAGTAAGATTTTATCTGGAAAATAACTAAGTATTACACAGCTTGAAAAACAGAACTCTTCACTTCTGATATGAAGAGCCACAATCTGGTCTATCTACGTGCCCAATATTACGTTTTTTTTTTAAATCTGTAAGCTATTTATGTATTTAAGTCAGCAAATATTTACTAAATATCTTCTGAGTAGAAGGTGTGGTGCTCACACCTGAGAAAGACACAAGGGTAAACTCATGTCCTTGAAGAGGAGACTTTCTAACTGTGACTGCTGGCTGGCTGCTCAATCTCCTCTCTTTCTTCTTTCCAGCAGGATCACCCCTGAATTTCCTTATATAAGATAAAAATGGGCCACCAATATACTTAAGCCACTTATATTATTTTATAATATTAGGCCAAACCTAATGCTAACAGATGTAGAAAAGTAAACAGGCAAGTTCAAGAATGTGATAAATTAGGTTGGAGGCAGAACTTTTATGGGACTTTGAGGCTCAAAGGTAACCCAGCCAGTAGGGTTTGGGGAAGCTTTCTTAGAAAAGGTGATATCTAAAATGAACTTTAAAAAATGAGTTGGAGTTAACCAAGCTAAGAGATTATGGAAAGAGGGTATTGGAGATGAGGAGTGTGTGTACAGACACTGGGGTGTGGGGCATGTATTCTCAGGATGTAAAGTACCACCATGGAAGCAGAGCAAAGGGTGCCCGGATGGGAGCGTGGTACACAGAAGAAAGCATCCTATGATATTCTGTCTGACAGGTAAGGGAGGCCACTAAGAGAGTTTAATTAGGGGAGTAAAATGATAGCATTTGAATTTTAGACAGATTATTCTAGATTGAAGTGTTGGAAGATGGGAAATAAATTATGAGACCGTTTTAGTAATACTGATGGAAGTAGCGGCCAAAATAAGATTAAGAAAAGGGGAAATTCTTAGGAATTGATTATTAATCAAATTGAATGGGGGGATATATATCATGAGAAGGACAATATCCGTGTTCCTGGGTGGATAATTTCATTCTAGAATATCCAAAGAAAAGGAATGGTTTGATGTCTATAAACATCAAGAAAAGATGAGTTAGATCTGCTTATGGGAGAACTTACAAACTTCAGTCCTCAAAGGTGAGACTTCTGACCCTGAATAGTTCATTCTTTCCATGATTTAGCTGCCTTATTTTTTTCTTTTTTCATCTTATTTATGGTGTCTACCCATTGATCTTCTTCCCACAGGATAGATAAGACATGTTGGATAATTTTCTAAATCTAGGTATGTTTTATCCTTTACCAAGAAAAAACATTTGTCCAGATTTATCCAATATGAAAGGCAGATAATACAACTGAGAAAAATGCACCATGCTTCCATGATAATTCTACTAAATTCTTTCATTAACCATTCCTTTTCTTTCTTCCAGTTAAATATCAAAATAATCAAGACTTTACATAACTGGACACATTAATCTAATTGTAAAAAACTCATACCTGACTTTTTAAGCTCAACATTTGCACATCTCAGCTCAGTGGCTGTGAGATTCTGAGCACTCTACCTGGGAGTCTCGTCTTTCCTCTCTTCAACTGTACCTGCAGGGACAATCTTTTCTCATGTGTAAGCCATTCCCTTAGACCTGGGGAAGACACTGTGGGTTCTTTCGTTCAGCCCCTCTTCCAATCTCCTTTAACGTGGCCTCCTGAACAAGGGGATTGAAAAGCTCACAGTTGCATTTACCATACTGCTGAGTTCTGTGGTGACTACAGAGATGCTCTCACAGGTAATGCAAATTCAGAATTAAGTTAAGGGGAGAGGAAAGCCCCTTAGTGGCCTCCCTTACCTGTCAGACAGAATATCATAGGATGCTTTCTTCTGTGTACCACTCTCCCATCCGGGCATCCTTTGCTCTGCCTCCGTGGTGGTACTTTACATCCTGAGAATACATGCCCCACACCCTGGTGTCTGCACACACACTCCTCATCTCCAATACCCTCTTTCCATAATCTCTTAGCTTGGTTAACTCCAACTCATCACATATATTCTCTTCTATCAAAGAGTGGATGCCGGGGAAATTTGGTTTAACCTTAAACACTGTAATGGATCATATTCAAGAAGGAACATATAATAGTGTCTATAATTCTAAGGTGAAATAATACAAGATTCATTTGAATGGATACAAAATGAATAAGTGAGTTTGCTAACTAAGAGGTTACATTCCGATATCCATTGTACCTGCACTTCTGGAACTTAAGCAAAGCAGGTAGTCAGGTAATACATGTAGAAGAATTGTAATGTGTTTTGGTTTTTGTTCATTTTTTAAAGAAAATATGTATTGACCATCTACTAGATTCTCATGAAGCTGAGGCTCTAGTGACAGAGACATGTAATCATAACAGTAAATATGTGATTACAATTAGGACAAGTGCTTTGAAAGAAATGCCTAGTGTATCCAGTGTCTGAACAGACTGGAACAGAGAGACCTGGTTTAGATTGGGCGGGGGGCATGTACCAGCTAAGGTTAAAGGACTTCACTGAATAGTATTGAACGGCTTTCAGAATGTGTAGTGAAGCTAGAGATTCTAAAATGACTCGCTATGAGTGGTCCTCAAAGTCACACCACAAAGCCAAATCATGAGGGGAGCTGTTCCTGCTAGGATCCGAAAAGTGATATTCTTGTGGCTCAGAATCACATCTGCTTTGCTAAGATCTGCAATGCACAAATGAATACCTGACACCCTGCTTTCCTCTCCCCTTAACTTAATTCTGAATTTGCATTACCTGTGAGAGCATCTCTGCGGTCACCACAGAACTCAGCAGTATGGTAAATGCAACTGTGAGCTTTTCAATCCCCTTGTTCAGGAGGCCACGTTAAAGGAGATTGGAAGAGGGGCTGAACGAAAGAACCCACAGTGACTTCCCCAGGTCTAAGGGAGTGGCTTACACTTGAGAAAAGATTGTCCCTGCAGGTACAGTTGAAGAGAGGAAAGACGAGACTCCCAGGTAGAGTGCTCAGAATCTCACAGCCACTGAGCTGAGATGTATGTGGCCCATTCATCCCTTACAAGCTCGCCCTGAAGTCTGGAAGTCAGAGCAGAAAGAAGCACAGCCTTGGGAGGAAACCATGGAAAGTTTCTCTCCAGGCCACGCAGAACCACAAAGGTCATGTGAACAATTCAAAATTAAAAAAAAAATTTAAGTAGTATCCAAAGCCATTCAGGGGTTTTAAGAAAAGAATTGCTATGAATACGTTGATACCATTAAAGATAACTCTGGTTGCTGCATGTAGGACAGATTTTAGAGGGAATCCAGATAAAGATGGGGAGAGTTGCAGAAGGCTTCTGTCGTATACTCAGCGAACTGTTTTTGTGGAGATAAGATGAAGTGAATGATTTAAATAATCACGTGGAGAATCAACAGACTTGGATGAAATGGGGGAGGAAGCAGTGCCCTACAATTTGTAAATAAGAACTAGTCACTACTCTATAATACAAACGCACTACCCTCCCCCAATGGTAATTCCTAGATCAAAATTATTTTTAAAAGGATGAAAGTATAAACAGCCCATTCACCACTTGGCTAGGTTCCCAGGACACGTCCCTCATATGCTTCTCAGGTGGTTTTGGACTGTGTAGTCCTTTTCTCCCTTCGATACTCTTCTTTTGATGTGCTGTGTTTACTGTACCTTAGAATTACTTACCATATTTAACCTTGTGCTTTTGTATGCAGAAGAACATCTGTAGGATTCCAGATTTATTTAGTTGCTATAGATGCAGAAAAGAAGGAACAATGATGAAAAGGAGGAGTGAACACAGCCGGGCTAAGTGTAAAAGATGGAAGAAGTCCTGCAGGTCAAAGAAAGATCAGCACAGGACTGAATTTGACCAAACAAATAAAAGGGGAAACATACAATATTAAAGAACCAGGGCTCAGTTTCAAAAAAGGATAGCAAAGTAGCACTTACACGAGTTTATTTCACCCTCCGATGCACCACATTTCTTTCCGACGTGTTGCTGTGCATTTTTAACGTACATAAAAAATATTTCCTGTGCCTGCACTCTTCCTTGTGAGGAAGTGGTAGAGACCGTCTAGAGAAATGTAGCAAGGAAATACAAAGGCAAACAAACACACAGCTCTAAGGTGAGGGAGGTGAGTGAGGTCGCTAACTGAAATGCAGAGAAGAAATGAGAAAATCAGAGCAGAGCAAAGGGAATAGAGTAGAATAGAAAATAAAAGATGGTAATTTTCAAATTTCTCTCTCCTACCTCCTCTCTGCTTATTCTTCTCTTAATATCCTACAATCAGGTTTCACCCCTCACCATTCTTCTGAAACTATTTTAGGAAGTCCCGGGTGATCTCCAAACTTCTAAATATAAAAGGTTCCCTTCATTTGTGTTCTACTTAAAATGAAATTATACTGCCACACTTGTTTTTTTCTTAAATTTAAATACTTCCCTAGTTTATCTGATAATTATGAAAGTGATACATAGCCCTTGTAAAAAAGAATAATTAGAAAGGAAATACAGCAGGGAGAAAATAAATTGCTCCAAACTCACAGGTCAGAGTAAAAAGTAAACACTATTAAATAAATATGGTTCCAAGATACGGTATTTCTTTCCATAGATGTACACTCATACATTGAGAAAACTATGCAGTTTTATGTATATGTACTATACAAACTGTTTCCTGGCTTTATTTTTTCACCTAACGATGTCAATATTTATGCTATCAATCAATATTTTTTAATATTTATTTATATTAATATGAGGGTATAAATGATTAGGTTACATCGTGTTTGTTAGGTAAAGTTCAAGTTGTAGTTGAGTCCTTCCCCCAGGAGGTGGGCTGTATAACCTTACACTGTGTCCATTAGGTGAGATTTTATCCCTCCCCTCCTTCCTTCCCTGTACTCTTTCCTCCCTCTCCCTTCCCCCCACTTCAATTGAATTCTTATTTATTTATTTATTTATTTATTTATTTTGAGATGGAGTCTCCCTTTGTTGCCTTCAGTAGAGCGCTGTGGCATCACAGCTCAGAACAATCCCAGACTCTTAGGTTCAAGTGATTCTATTGCCTCAGTCTCCCAAGTAGCTGGGACTACACGCGCCTGCCACGATACCTGGCTATTTTTAGAGATGAGGTCTTGCTCTGGCTCAGGTGGGTCTCAATCCTGGGAGCTCAGACAATCCACCTGCCTCGGTTCCCAGAGTGCTAAGATTATAGGCATGAGCCACCACGCCTGGCCCCACTTGAACTAAACTGAGTTTTTCTCTTGTGTGGATGTGTATAGATCATCTACTGGCTTCACATTAGTACTAAGTACATGGGACACTTGCTTTTCTATTCTTGTGATATTTTACTAAGAAGAATATTATTCAATCCTATCTAGGTTGTACAAAAGATGTAAAGTCTCCATTTTGTATGGCCAAATAGTATTCCATAGCATACATATACCACAGTTTATTAATCCACTCATGGGTGATGGGCACATGGGCTGATTCCACGTCTGGGTGGTTGTGAATTGAGCTGTGATGAAGGCAAATGATTTTTTTTTCTTTTGGGTAAATACCTAGTAATAGGATTACAGGATCAAATGGAAGGTCTACTTTTAGCTCTTTTAGTATCCTCCATACTTCTTTCCATAGAGGCTGTATGAGTTTGCAGTCCCACCAACAGTACAACAGTGTTCTGCTTACTACATTCATGCCAGTGTCTGTATCTTTGGGACTTTTTGATGTGGGCTTTTCTATTGGGGTTAGGCGATATCTCAGGGTGGTTTTGATTTGCATTTCTCTGATGATTATGGAGATGAGCATTTTTTCATGTGTTTCTCAGTCATTCTTCTGTCTTCTTCAAAGAAAGTTCTGTGCATGTTTCCTGCTCACTTTTAAATGGGAGTGTTTGCTTTTTTCTTGTTGATTCATTTGAGTTCTCTGTAGATTCTAGTTATCAGTGCTTTGTCAAATTCATAGCATGAAAATACCTTTTAATTTATTTCTAGTTTAATTATTATGTAATTTAAACTTCTAGTGTTTACCATTTCTGTATTGTTGGCATTTCCTTTCAGGCTAATATGTAGTTAATTCATATAAATATTTCATGAGTCTTTGAAAAGAGGTATATTCTCTTTTGAAATGTTATGGAGTTAAATAAATATTAGAGCAAAGCAAGTTGTAATAGCCAGAACCTGATTTTCTTTGTATTTTCATTTTGGCATATTTTTTTTCTTGGTCACTGAAAAATAGAGATCTGTGTTTTAAAGTTCTTCTTTTGGTGTGGGCTCTTTGTTTCCCATTGTATTTTATGGTGGTTTATTTTTATTTTTATTTATATGTGCCCAAGCAAATTTTCCCCCATTCTTTTTTCTGTCTTGATAAATGGAAAGACCATGAGCCCTGATTTTCAGACTAACAATTAGCAGTTTCTTCACCTAACCTGGCAGTAAGCCTTGTTAACTCTGCCTGTTCCACACAAGTTCCAAATCTGTCTATATCCCACCCTCTCCACTTACACTGTATTAATATACACTGGCTATCTCTTGCCTGGATTACAAACTCTCAAGTTATCTCTTTGATTCCACTCTTAATTCTCCCCTAAAAGTCAGAATGATTTGTAGGAAACAAATAAATTTATTAATCTTCCTTGCTTTCTTGCCAAAGGCTTTTTATTCCAACCTAATGTAAAATAAGTCTGCACTTTACCTTTGCTTACAAAACATGTGAGCCTTTGCTTACCAAAGCCTGTGCCTTTTTTGTCAGCCTCAGTGACCTTATTTCCTGTCCTCAGCACCCTCTAGCTGCCCTGGCCTTTTCCTCCTCATGCAGGCTAAACTCATTCCCACATTGGGACACCTCTGGTAGATATTAGTACTTTCTGGAATACACATCTTCCTGTTTAGTGCATGGTTAATAACAGCATTTCAGAAGTCCCTGGTCTAATAGACTCTTATATTACATCACCCTACTTTACATCTCTCTACAGCACCCATTTCTGACCATTTTATTTTAAGGTAGTTATTGATCTTTTTCTGCACATCCACTACAGTAAGAATATTGACTCACTTTTCAAATTGTCCAGGAACAGAAAAGTGCCTGACACATGGTGGACATGCCATATTTGCAGAATAAATTGAACAGTTAATTTTGCTTTAAAAATGTATGACAGGTATTTTTAATGGATTATAATGATAAAAAAAAGCAATGTTTTTTTGCCTTAAATTCAAATTTATCTGATTTTAACATGAGGATTTCTGTTTTCATATTATGGAACAGCAGGGATAGGGATTTATCACTCACATTAAACAACTAGAAAACCAGACAAAAATACCCGAAACAATGGTTTTCAGACACTGAACAATAGATGACACAGATCATGATTCCTAAGAAGAGAAAAACATGAATTTAGATCTACGACTACTCCAGCATGCAGCATGTTTGCAGACAGTATCAGAAGGAAGAGGGGACCAAACGGAGCCTGAGAGTCTTGCTGAGTTGAAGAAACAAAGTCTGAAATTCAAGGGAGTCAAGATTAGAGGAATCTATAGGACAAAGTACCAGGGAAGGAGGAGCTGAGAGCAACCTGGAGATCTGTTGAAGGGTTGACTCAACTCTTAAGTTCAAAGTTAAACTACCTGTTTAGAAGGAAATAGTTCGAGGCTGGGGAAAATGCTACTGGAAAGGAGTAAACAGAACAATCCCCAGAGATCACATAAGCCCAAGCATAGTTTGTGCTCCCAACCGCCACACTGTGAAGTCCTTGTAATAAATGAGCAGAGTCATTGAGCATTGAGGCTTTGCTCAATCAAAGGCATTGAGCAGAGTCCTCAAAAGATCACTGCCTCAGTAATGAAACCAAATTAACCCTAGAATAAGGATTGGCCAAGACCCGCTCTTACAAATCTTAAAGGCCAGACTTCAAAGAATCAAACTGTTTCTCTGTAACTTATTGCATCCCAGAGGAAGGCCCCAAAACATTTAAGGGACTGCAAAAAAAAAAAAAAAAAAAAAGTCCAGCATCAAATGGTGTAAAGAAAAAAAATATATACGATAAACCCCCGAGATTCAGCATATGGGATAGAGAGGGAATGGGATACAGCTCTCCATCAAAACTTCCCAGGAAGGCAAGGAGGTCAGAGAATATTCGCTGCAGCCAGGCAGAAAAAAAATCAATAGAAAAAGATCCAAAATTACATAAAAATAGAAATATTAGTAAATAAAAATATCAAAACAGACATTTAAAAATTTCTCTGTATTTTCAAGAAGGCAGAGAAAAACATGGACATCAAGGGGGGAGAAATGAAGGCAACAAAGAGACCCAAATCAAAATTCTGAAAATGCAAAAAAAAAAAAATACCTAAAATAAAAAGTACACTGCAGATTAGACACTACAGAAGAAAAGATCAGAGAACTTGAAGAAATAGCAATAGAAGCTACTAAAATGAAAAACAGTAAAAAAAAAAAAAAAACCCACTAAACCAAAATCAGAATCTCAGTGAGCTGTGTGTCAATGTTACACAGTCCAATAGCCTGTGTTTCAGGCCTGTAAAATAAGGGGGGACCGGAATGAAATCCTTGATGACCTAATGGCCGAAAATTTTCCAAATATGGTGAAAACTACAAACCCATGTTCAACGTTTGTTGATCACCAAGAAGAAGAAACATGTGGAACATCACATCAAAGCCCATCATAATTGAATTGTTGAATTTAACATGATTGTTACTTGTTTCCTGGTCGATATTTTTGGAACATTTTTTCCCTTTTCAAACTTCCTGGAACGCTTATTTTTGATGTCTCTTTTGTAGATTGCATATGTAAGTCAGTCTGGTTTTTTGAATTAGAATGTTTTTAAAAGATGACTATTTCATTTGCAACTATTAGTAAACGTTTGACATCCTCCTCCTTGTTCTTGCTTCCTTTGTTTTCAGTAGTTTGCTCTATAAACTGCTTTAGTTGGTCTTCTCTACGCTGTGACTGCGTCACTGACATCCTCCATTCCTAACCCACATCCCACACAGTCCCTTAATTCATCTTCTAGATGGAGACTTGAACCTTTTCCATCAGTGGTTACTTTTACAAATTTCAACACATCACTTTGTTTAGAAGCTTGAAAGGAAAGTTAAATTTATTGTTTCTTATCATGAAATGTAAGTAAATTAAAGGAGTTTTTTCCACCTCTTACCCTTCTCCTCAACATGTTTGGTGTGCACCTTCCATGCCTTATTCTTGTATGAGTATAGTGTGTGAACACATGCTCACTCACCACACTGGTGAACAGTCATTAGGTTAGTCCCTTACATTGTTTACTTGTAAATCCTTGATTTTAATGGTTTGCTTTTTGTATGAATGGAATATATCTTCAAAAATTTTTTTTAGGTCAGACACATATAAACTTTTAAAATTCTATATTTAAGTCTATTTTTCTACGTTTTAACATGTAAAAAACTTGATTAAGTATTTAATTATTGGCCATAATTTTATATACAATACTTGTTTCATAATGCTGATCTCTTATACAGAACTACTGAAGAGAAGTTTAATATAAACTTGGTTGTTTCCTTTTGCAGTGATCTGCTTCTTCTACCTAGATAACGTAAGATTTTTTAAATCATTGAAGACCTGAGACTCACCAGTACAATCCCTTTTCCTCCACCCCAAACATGAGCAGTGAGACTTTCTAAACTATAGGACTATTTCATTTCATTACTATTTATGTGAATAATTTTTGTTGTTGTTTTTCAGATTGTTGACCACCCCTATGTTGTATTATAATGCCTAGTTTACAATTTCCCTTTACATTCTTTTCCTTGGTATGTTTAAAGTTAAATTTGCAAGTCTGTTACTAATTTAATATCCTACATTGTCAGCATGTATCTTGATTTAAAATTTACTTATATTTTAATATGATATTAAAATATATAATATATTTAATATTATATTAAAATGTATATATTTAATATTATATTTTACTTATAATTTTACTAACAATATTAATTTTCATCCCTTGTTCTTTTCTTAGTATTGCTATTTTTGTTTGATATGTTTTGGTTAGCTTTGGTGCTATCAGGGAGGGTAAATCTCGTAAACATGACTTTGCATCTATAAATTTTATACACATATTCGAAGGAAGCAGCGGTTTGCTTATAGAAAATAAAGAAGAATGAGACCATGTTTCCAACAAGATGACTAAATAAAGAAGGAAATAGGGAGTTAGGTGCAATAGTTTGGGGGGGAGCCTTAGGCTAATCTAAATAGGCTCAGATTTTTTGTTCTGAATTTAAGATGGGAATAGGATATTAAAATAGAAATTTCCTGCAGATAGCTGCACTCATTTCAGGACTGGTTTTAGTGAGAAATGGGATAAATAGAGGGAACAGCAGAAAATCTTCAGGGATAGTTACAGAGGAGGGAGAGGGGCGGATTCAGCAGAGGAGATGGAAAGGAAGCTGATGGAGAGTTTCACAGGAGTGTTCTGCTTCCTTTAAAGCGTTTGTATTGAGTTTCACATCAAGAAGTCCTATATTTGAGTTATGAGTCTTCCCTGTTACCACTAATATTTCTTCCTTCTCCACTTCGGGTGTGCTTTATCTTTCTCCATCCCCTTACACACACTTCTATTACCAAGATAACATGTCTATAAGGTGACATTCCAACTATTTAATAGATACTGCATCAGAACAAAACTCAAGTGTTGTGCAGTATAAAGCCTCCATTGTTGAATAAATGCTAACAAGTCAGCAGTTGTTTTCACAGGAAAGGTTATTTTATTATGGACAAATGTATACTTAGCTATTATCCCATGAGTCTGACTCCTACATTGGAAAGTATTTTCATGCCATTTCTTACTTAATAACTAGATATCTTTCAGGCTGTTAATTCTCCACTGGCAGCAATAGTTACAGTCAAGATCTGTTGGCCATACACATACTCTCAGACCTTTGTTATTTCATTCAGGATACCTTAATTAAGTCCCTACAACATAGTTATGCCAGGTGTAGAGAACAATTTAAAGACAATACGGATATCACTGTCTTCTAGACTATAACTGTTCAGAGATTATTGATAGCCATTAGATTCAATTTTTAAAATTGTTTTATTTTTATTAAGGTCATTCATTAACTATAGAATGTGTGTAACAACACAGAATTACCCATAATTTTCAGATGAGAAAATCTTACTAATTTTTTCAAAGGGGAAAAAACTTGAATTGGTAGATAAGGAAAACTGAATTCTTACTTTAAAAATTGAATGCTTCCCTCAAAAGCCTTGTCTGACTTGAACGAAGTCATCTTTGATGAATATTAGCCTTGAGTACAGTATTCTCTCCAGTGCATTATAATGTTCAAAAATTGTACTTAATGATTGATGATTAAGCAAGTCAATAACACAGACCACTCTCTTGTCTAGCACAGAGTTAGATGAGAAAAAGAAGGTTTTATATGATTATAAATTGAGAAACCTAAGTAATGTGTGAAATAAATTTTGAACACACCCAACAAAACATGGCCATGAACATGAACTTATTCAATTATATACTATTCTCCTTTGAACTGGAATAAGTATGTCAGAGCAGACAATCATGACTAATATAGATAAGGCAGATTAGAATGTCACAGAGATCAGATAAGGGTGAAGCCATGTGGACTGGAATAGTGGAGAAAGTTTCCTTGAATTGCAATGAATTATTCTCTGTTTACTTTAGCTTTTTAAATTCTATTTTCCCAGATAGGTACTTTAGATGCTTCAATACTCATTTCTTTGACTCACTTGTAGTGTATATGTGAATGCACGATTAAGAGGAGAGAAGGCATTATTAGAGGCAGGTGGATAGGAGACCCCATAAAATCCCTATAAAAATCACCATCAAAAGGGCTACATACAGTGAAGACGTGAATATGTGACATTTCTTTTAGCGTCATTTCCTCATTTTTACTAAATCCACTACCTGGATTCTTTCCAGCACTGAGCCTGCTGGGGCCAGGGCTAATTTATCATGGCTGTTGTGTTCTGGTCATAATTCTTACCAGAAATTTGGGGAAATGTTGTTCAGATCAACCCAGACAATAATTATGTGCTCTGTGAACACATTTAACTAGACAATGATCAGAAATGATGCTTTGTTACAAAACAGAAAACTTGGATGTGGTAAATGAACGGTATCTTGGTTCCTTTATTCCTCTTGAGGCCAAAAAACTGGACCAAATACACATTCATACATGGCTGAGATGATTTGAAATGTCTCTGTTTTTAAGTTCTTCTTTTCTTTTCTTTGTCTTAGAAAATGGGAACAAACCCACTGCAAATGAACAGTGGGAGTGGTGGCTACAAGATGCCAAGGTTTCTCTTTCCTCAAAGCGCCCTCCTCCCCACCCCAAGCCCTTCTTTATCCTTCTTCTGTGTTTTCCTTTCTCTGTTGCAAACTCAGGCCTCACGTTTGCAGGTCACAGGTGTGGGTCCAAAGGAGACCATGAGGAAATAATGAAAAAGATAAAGGGAAGCTTGTCATCACTCAGCTCTTACATGTGGAAATACTTTGCAGTTCTTTACGGAAAAGGGCATATGGGTTATTCAATGCCCTCTTTTTGAAACATGCTCCTGCCAACTATTTCAGATGAGATAGGAAATAGAATTTATTTGAGTAGATACGTGTCATTTTCTCCCCCTCAAAATGCATATTGCAATATTAGTATGTTTAGGCCAGGCATGGTGGCTCATTCCCATAATCCTAGCACTCTGAGAGGCAAAGGAGGGCTGATTGCTTGAGCTCAGGAGTTCAAGACCAGCCTCAGAAAGAATGAGACCCCATCTCTACTAAACATAGAAAAACAGGCAAGCAGATTGCTTGAGCCCAAGCGTTTGAGGTTGCTGTGAGCTGGGCTGACACCATGGATGTATCCAGGGCCATAGAGTAAGACTCTATCTAAAAAAAAAAAAAAAAAAAAAAAAAAAATCAGTATTTTTAAAACTTAAAATTATAGTCATACATAAACTGGGCATTGAGTACCGTATTACACTGTAGTTGGGAAAAACAAAACCAACATAGAATAGCCGGTGAATAACTAGGAGACTATATGGTAAAATGTTATTTATAAGCAATAAATAATCTATAGAATCATATTCATTTTCTCGTTTACAAAAGCCTACTTTGTTTCTTACTTTTTGTGCTGTTAACAATTTCTGCTTTACTATATGAATTAACATTAATACCTCACATTACATGTATGAAACCAAACTGCACCAACTTAGTTCAGAACATACTTTTAAAAGACATTTCTGTGGGAATAGTTAGTCTGTCAAACTTATTATTATCTTCTAAAATGAAAATTGTCCAAGTTTAAACATACAGGATTCAGCTACAGCAGCTGTACTGCTTAAAAAAGAAAAAAAAAAGAAAGAAAGAAAGAAAGAAAGAAAGAAAGAAAGAAAGAAAAAGAAAATAGCAAATTGAAACCCAAGATGAACTTAATTAGCTAAACAGCCATTTTTGTTCATTGTTGGCTTCTGGTCATTGTTATTTTAGCTGAGTTGATTTGGACAATTGACATTTAATATCTTACCATTTCTAAACCCCTTTCAGACTCTCTAAGTGAAAACAGACAAAATAGCAGGTGATTTCACAAAATCTAAATAATGAAAGTCAAGACATGCTGCAGGGGGAACAACCCTTTTGTAAACATAGAAAAGGAGGCAAAAGGCAAGAAGACCTAGGAAAACCAGCAAGATAAATGTAAAATAATAGAGGAAAAGATACGCTATTACCGAGAAACATGAAGCTGATGGCACAGAAAGGTTATTCTCTGTGATCAAGAGTCACACAGAAGACAGGAGATGGAAGGTCCAGTCTCATCTGTCGTGAACAATGTTGCACAGCGTCCTGCAGGATTTTAAATCTCTATGGGTAATGCTCCCTCCTCTGTAACATCTCTTTTGCTTCATAAATGAAAGCTCACGTTAGGTTCTCCAACTCTTCCAGAGACCATTGTGTATCTTTTTGCTTCTTCGTTGCTGTAGTTTACTAATGGAAAATTGACAATAATAAACTGACTGAAAACAGGAAAGAACAAATTGAATACTGCCTTGTTTTATAAAGTTAAAAAGGACACATTTAACATCCTCTTATGATAAAATCCTCATGAAAACGGGTATAAAAGGACCATAACTTAACATAACAAGAGGCATCTATGACAAACTCTCGGTTATCATCAGACTGAAGAGGGGAAATTTGAAGGCCTTTCCTTTAAAGACCAGAACAAGATAAGAATCCCCACTTGCATTGCCATTGCTAAATAAGACCCTGGAAATCCTGGCCAGAGAAACTACACAGAGAAAATAAATAAATCAATAAATAAAAACCCTGCAAACTTTTAACAGTTAACAATGGTCTGATACCCAGAAAATACTTTAAAAACTATCAGAATTGATAAATTAATTCCATAAAGTTGCAGGAAACAAAATCAACACAGAAAACTCCTTTTCGCCAACAGCAAGTGATCTGAAGTAGAAACAAGAAAGGAGTCTTATTTTCAATAGCTTAAAAAGAAAAATACCTCGGGATCAACATAACTGAAGAAATGAAAGCTCTAAACAAGGAAAACTGTAAAATGCTGATGATACATATATAATTGGGAGAGGACACAAGACGTTGAAAAGATAGTGCACGATCCTGGATTGGAAAAACTGACACTGTTGAAACGACAATACAAACTGAAGCCATGTACAGATTCAGTACAATCTCTGTTAAAATACCAATGACATTTTTCACAGAAATGGAGAAAAATTCCTGAAATTTATATGGATCAACAAAAGAATCTAAATAGCAAAAGCAATCCTGGACAAAAAGTACAAAGCTGCAGGCACAATATTATCTGAATTAAAAATGTATTAGGAAGGCATAGTAACCAAAACAGCATGGGACTAGCATAAAGGCCAATGCCCGGGCCAATGGAGCAGAGTGAAGAGCTCAAATAGAAATTCAGGCATTTATAACCAGCTCTTTCTTGACAAAGGTGTCAAGAGCTTACAATGAAAAAAGGATCATTTTTTAAAATAGATGGTGCTGGGAAAACTACATAACTATATGCAGAAGGAGGAGACTAGACCTTTATTTCTTACCATGCATGAAAATCAAGTCCAAATGCCCTAAAACCTTGAACTAAGACCAGAAACTATGGAACTACTAGAAGCAAACATTGGGGACATGCATTGGGGCATTTCTTATGTAAGAACTCAAAATCTTAGGCAACCAAAGGAAAAAAAAATAGACAATTGGGATTACATCAAGCTAAACGCTTCTGCACAGTGAATGGAACAATCAGCAAAGTGAACAGACAACCCCTAGAAAGGGAGGAAATAGTCACAAACTATCCATCTTACAAGGGACTAATACCCAGAATATTTGTCAAAAACTTAATGGAAAAAGACCCAATAAAAATGGACAAAATATGTGAACAGAAATTTCTCAAAAGAAGACATATAAGGGACCAGAGACATGCAAATCAAAACCACAATGTGGTACTCTCTTACTCCAGTCAAAAAGGCTTGTATCAAAAAGCTGGGCAATAATATGTTGGCATGGATGTAGAGAATGGGGAACCTCAGTCTCTGTGGGAATGTAAACCAATACTGCCACTATGGAGAAGAGTATGGGGGCTCCTTGTGAAATCAAAAATAGAACTTCTATAGGACTCAGCATTCCACTACTATATATAGTACAGCCAAAAGAAAGGAAAGCAATGTATCAAAAATGCATCTACTATTTCAGCGCTATTTACTCACTTCGGCAGTTTGATGCTCCCTTCAGCACTATTTACAATAGCCAAAATATGGATTCAATATGGATAAGTGCCTATCAATGGATAAATAAATTTAAAAATAGAGTACATAAACACAATTGAATAATATTAAGTCATTAAAAAATGGAAATCCTATCATTTGCTGCAACATAGATGGAACTGGAGACCGTTATGTTGAATGAAATAAGCCAAGAAAAACAAATGTCACGTGTTTCATTCATATGTGGGACCCGCAAAAATTAGATCTCATAAAAACAGAGGGCAGATGGGGGCGGTTAACAGAGGACAGAACAGAGAAAAATATAAATGCATTTCTTGAAACTGATCTGACACTAAAAAATTGCAAAGATGATAAATTACATGTGTATGTTGTACTTCAATACATTCTTTTTAAAAGTCATGACAGTGAATAAGATGACCAAAGGAATGCATATAGGAAAATGATCAATAGAAAAGGACTAGAGACAGAAGCTTGGGGAACACTGGTACATTGGAGACACTATCAGAGTGATCAGCGCCAGAAACGCCATGAAAAACTCAGCAGAGAAGTTGAAGGAAAACTAAGTTTTATTTTGGCTACAGTATTGTGTAAGAAATCGCATGATGTACTCTTCTGTTCCCATTATGTTATTCAAATGGGAACATACCTGTGCTTTGATCTCACAGAGTCATAATCAGACACCCTCAGTCTCCTTGTGGAAATAACAGAAATCACAGTAACAATGAGGAAATAAAAATTACTTTGGAAGAACACAATGCAAAATCCATAAAGCGAAAGCAGTTACTATACGATATAAAATACTGACTGGACCTGGGTCAGACTGATAAAACATGCATGGGATAAGAAACTGTAGGCAAGGACTAAGGGTTATTGATGAAACAGGTGCTTCGTCCAAACATATCAAAGGGGGGATAACAAAAGAAAGGTCCAAATGAACAAAGTGCTACTTGTTTTTCTCTGCTGCAAATACTACTTCACATTGCATAGATGGACCATATCCCTCCCAGCCTTCACAACCGTGCAGATGCACACATGGACACACTCACGCACACACGAAGGAAGGGACTGCTTTGGACCCATTCCAGAACCTGAAGGTAACTAGCTAGTAAAACGTAAGTGAGTTCCTCTTGTTTCTCTTTCCAGAGGAGAAAATGTGACGCCAAACGCACTCGCAAATTGCATGTGTTTTTCTCCATCAGTAAATACACATCTTATGCCAAAATTAACTGGCCAAGAAAGTGTAAATAAATGATTCAGTACAATCCATTACCACTACCAGAAAACACTCGGAGTGTAACTCCCACAGACTATGAGTCAGGGACAGCAGGTTTTCGCGTGATGGTTTCTGTGCTCTCATGGGAAAAGGGAGACCAGAGGGAGAGTTGTGACATGGATGGATGCCACCACACCCGGCGGACTCAGGGTCACCAGAGCGTGGTAGGATGCTCCGCTGGGGGTCCTTCTCCTCTGTGGACTAAGTTCTCCTCAAGGACCCAAACAGTATCATAGTCATATTTTAACCTCAATACTTGGCACAACATAAGAACTAAACACACTCAGCTGAATCAACATAGAACCTACAGGAAAGGTCAGGAACCATCGTTAAGTAGGTCAAGAACAGCACAGTGCAACCACAATATACCTGGACAATGATTAAACCAGTCCAAACAAGTGGGGCACTGTGGTTGTCCAGGGGAATTTTAGAGAAAAATAAGATGAAATAGTACAAAGAATGTACTCTCCCAGGGCAAAGGAGAGAAGAACAAAGAGTAAATGTCATTGAAAGGGTGGGAACTCCATTGGCAAGGGGACTAATGCTTCAGCCAAGGTAGATGAGGAAATGCCATTCCCTCCACTGACCAAAGACACGTGTCTGGGCATGCTTTCACTACATGCAAGGGGCTTTTGTGTGTGTGTGACATTTTTTGTTAGTTGTTGAATAGAGCTATTCTGTCTTTGTTAGGTTATAGGGAGTTGTCAGCAAATAACTGTATTCCTAGCACATACTAGACATCGGAAAATTTATTAAATAAATCTACATGAATGTTAACTCTTAAACTGGCTATCACAAACTGTGGCCTATCATTAGCTATGGCTGAGCAATGGCCATACACCATTCATGAAATGCCTGAGCGCAAGCCAGGGCAGTGAAAATCTACCAATAATGTTAATAACAACGATTACCAATATTTACATAGTTTCAGACACTGTTACAGGGTTTTCACATGTATTAGCTCATTTAATCTCCATTAATAAATAACCTTAGGGTACAAGTGAACTTTTCTAGAACTAGAATGTGAATGTGTTGATACAATGATTAACCAAATGATATGAAAGTTATGTTAACCAGCTTGATGAAGATGTTTCAAATTGTATATGAAACAGCACAATGTACCCCATGTTGGAATCAATGTACACAGAAATCAATTAATAAAAAAAAAAAAAGAATAAAATTGTTGAACAAAGTCATCAAATACAGAAGTTAATGTCAATGTAACAATTAAGGATTGAATGAGATTGAATTAAAAATAAAGGACAGTATAAAATTTGAAGACAAAAAAAATTATTTCTTTAGGTGTGCAGATGCTTTTTAAATTAATCAAGTCCTTTTATTTATTTTTGTTGTAACCGTATTTGACTTTGGGGTCTTGTTATATCTTCACCTAGGCTGATATCTAGAAGAGTTTTTCCAACATATTCTTCCAGAATTCTGAGTTTCACCCCTTACCTTTAAATCTTTATCCATCTTAAATTAATATTTGTGAATGGTAAGAGAGGTCAATCCTTTTTCATTCTTCTGCATGTGGCTATCCGATTTTCTCAGTACCATTTATAGAATAGGGTTTCTTTTCCCCAATGTATATTGTTGCCTGCTTTGTCAAAGATAAAGCTGTATGTGGATGGTTTTATATATGCATTCTCTGTTCTGTTCCATAGGTCTGTGTCTCTATTTTTGTGGCATAATAGGATTATGCTATTTTGGTTATGATAGCCATCTAGTATAATTTGAAGTCTGGTAATGTGATGATATCTCCAGGTTTGTTCTTTTTCCTTTGGCTATTGCTACTCTGGCTCTTTTCTGGTTCCAAATGAAGCATAGACTTATTTTTTCTAGTTCTGTGACATATAACTTTGGTACTTTGATGGGGATTGCACTGAATATGTAAATCACTTTGGGCAGTATGGACATGTTAACACTGTTGATTCTAGAGATCCATGAGCATGGTATGTCTTTCCTCTATTTTGTGTTGTCTGTGATTTCTTTCCTCAGTGCTTTGTAGTTTTCTTTATAGTTTTCACCTTCTTGGTTAAGTGTATTCAGTATATTTCTAGATATTTTATTTTCTTTGTAGCTACTGTGAATGATACGGAGTCCTTAATTTGACTCCCAGCTTGACTGTTATTAGTGTATAGGAATGCTACTGATTTGTGTACATAGATTTTGTAACCTGATCTTTTCCTGAGTTTATTTATTATAGGAGTATCTTGGTGGAGTCTTTGAGATTTTCTAGATAAAAGATCATATCATCAACAAAAAGTGATAGCTTGACCTCTTCTTCCCAGGTTGGACACACTTCATTTCTTTTTCTTGCCTGGCTCTTCTGGTGTTCTGGCTAGGACACTTCAGCATGATGTTGAACAGAAGTGGTGGCAATAGGCCTCCTTATCTTATTCCAGTTCTTAGCAGAATGCTTTAAACATTTCTGAATTTGGGTGGTGGGTAGGGTGCTGGCCCCTATACCACGGGTGGCAGGTTCAAACCCAGCCCCAGCCAAACTGCAACAAAACATAGCCAGGTGTTATGATAGGTGCCTGTAGTCCCAGCTACTTGAGAGGCTGAGGCAAGAGAATCATCTAAGCCCAGGAGTTGGAGGTTACTGTGAGCTGTGTGATGCCATGGCACTCTACCAGGGGCAATAAAGTGAGACTCTGTCTCTAACAACAACAACAACAAAAAATTCTGAATTCAGTATGCTGTTGGATGTGGGTTTATCATACTTTTATAATTTTGAGATATGCTTCTTCTGTCCCTAATTTGTTGAGGGTTTTTATAATGAAAGAATATTGGATTTTGTCAAATGCTTTTTCTGCATTTATTGAGATGATCATATGGCATTTGTTTTTGCTTTTGTTTATGTAGTGAATCACACTTATTGCCTTAATGCTGTGGCATAAGAAAGAATAATAATTATTTCCATTTTAAATATCAGAAAGGTGAAGCTTGGAGGTTCAATGAATTCCCAAGTTCACATAGGTAGTAAGTGGAGAGCTGGAAATCAAACCAAAGTCTTTCAGTCTTTTGCCATTGACTCCTATAGCAGATGAGTCAATTGACTGAATTAGACCTCAGTTTCCTTGTCAGCAAATCAGGGAGAGGTGGACTAAGTAATTTATATTACATGATCTGCCTGCTTAACAGTCATCACTTGTAAGTACCTCTCCAGCTTCTGTTTGTTGAACCACTATTGATAAGGTGGCCAGGAATTTTCTCCCTGTATTCACTCATTACTGCACATCTATCCCAGAAAATTTGGCTAAACTACTTCTAACAGTTTTCTGAAAACAACACCAGGGAAGATCACAAACATTTGCATGGTGACATTCATTTACTCTTCTTTTGTATTCCTTACGGTGAACAGTGGTGTCCCCATTATAGAATCTCATGTGATAACTTATTCATGCAAAATATGTAGGATGAAAATGATTTGAAATTATAATAAGAGAAGTCTGACACACACATATATGTCTTTACCCTAACAATTTTATTTTTGATTTTTTAATGAATAGCTTTGGTATGGTTTATGTGTATAAATGTGTATATATAAATGCATACTTATTAAATATATATGAGGAACTTGGAAATAACTTTGAAAATAATGGAATCATTGAAGATTTTTTTTTTGAGACAGTCTCACTATTGTCACCCTCGGTAGAGTGCCATGGTGTCACAGTTCACTGCAACTTCCATCTCTTGGGCTTAAGCAATTCTCTTGCCTCAGCCTCCCATGTAGCTGGGACTACAGGCACCTGCCACAATGCCCAGTTATTTTTTTGTTGTAGTTGTCATTGTTTTAGCAGGCCTGGGCCAGGTTTGAACCTACCAGCCGTGGTATATGTGACCAGTGCCCTAGCCACTAAGCTACGGGCACCAAGCCCACTGAAGAATTTACATAAAAGTTAAATGGGATTATTGAAAAATTTAGATAAAAGTTAAACATCACTTAGGATAATCACTCTAGAGGTTGTGGGAAGGTTGATAGAATGGACAGGTTGAAGGTAGGAAGTCATAAATATTATCAGCAAAGTATAATAGGGGCTTGAGTTACAGACAGGTTTCCATTATAGGAAAATATAAGCAGGGTAGCAACATAAGATGTGAGAGACGGCACTGATTAATATAGGTATGTATGCACACTACCATATGGCAGGAAGTTACCGAAATATTATGATACATTTATAAGTGGCTAGTTTAATTACTATAGGGACAATTCAGAAGCCCTTTATATTTAATAAACTTATTTTGAACATGTCTTGTGAAGCATTCATGATCACATTTAATCTAGCATAACTTAATTTAAAGACACCGAGTTATCTGGAAAATTGGTGCACATTTTCATTTCATTTGCATGTTTATACACTCTCAGAGTACATTAAATGTCCTTTTTGGAGGAGTATAGATGTTAGTTTATCTTTGAGTGAGAGAGAGGGAGACAGCAAGAGGACAGGAAAGAGAGAAGAGAAGAGATGTCGTCTGCACTTGTTGGCGCTGTCTTCTGGGCTAGGCGAGTGTTTTTTCTTCCTGTCATTCCTTACCGATCACATGGTTATTGCCTTTAACCAGGTAAGTGAATCTTTTATTCCATCTATATCCAGGCAGAGTTAACAATTGTTCTGTATGTGGTAGAGGAATGAAGAGAAATGAAACAGTTTTAAAAATGAGAGTGATAAAGAGGCCTGCTCGAATCACTATGGGAAATCTCCAGGGTGACTAGATCACCTACTGCTTTAACTGTTCCTGTTGAGGTGGTGGGTTCTGTCTACAGAATGCACTTCTTATTCTAACATTAGTTAAAAAAACATAGTTACTCACAGGCTGGGTTTACCAGAGTTTCAGCTACTCCAAGTAAAACGTACTGAAGAACCAGGTAGAAACAGGGCATGGAAGAAACAGTGAGAACTTTGCCTAAAAGAGGCTGCTCCACTGAAGGGAGGTGTTTTCTGTGTATTTCAAAGAAGCCTGCTACCATCACAGAAAACGCAGCAGAGAGGTTTCCAGCAACTGAAGGAAAAGAAGGCAAAAGAAAAAAATATTAAAGAAAGAGCTTGAAATTTGTGTAATAGTCCTAACATTTCTTATACCTTGACACAAGGGACTGTCTCCTCAATATATTTTTGCCCTTGTTATCTGTGTTGTATGGCCACCCAGTACTTACATTCTGGCCTCAGAAAGGGCTGAACTGACTCGGACGAGGCCTAATTTACTGGTTATATAACCTCAAACCAGTAGCTTAAGCTCATTTTCACTTTTCTGAGCTCTAAAGTGGGCTTACTTTGTAGGGTGGTTGTAGGATTGAAATAGGACAAGTGGTATCCACGGGAGGATTGGTTCCAGGATCCACTAAGAGCACCAATGTATGGGATGCTCCAGTTCCTGATAGGAAATGGAGGAGTATTTTCATGTGACCTATGCTCATCTTCCTGTATACTGATCACCTTTAATTTACCTATAATCCCTAATCAGCATAAATGGTGTGTAAACAGTTATTATACTGCATTATTTAGGGAATAAGGACAGGGTGGAAACAGAAGTTTGTGCATGTTCAGTACAGACACAACTATCCCCCTTTTTAAAATTTTTATATAAAGTTGGTTGAATCTAAAGGTTGCCACTAGGATTTACTAGCAATTATTATTAAATACAAAAAAGTGGTTTTGAACTTTTATCCTCAGAAAACATATATACCCCAGATATCTTTTTTTTTTAAAGATATAGATGAATCAAAAGCGATTTGGGGGAGATTTAAAATGAAATTATTATCTCTTCATATAATTTTAGTTATTATTTTAAAAATCGTTTTAAAATAACCTCCAGGCATTATCAGGCCTCAGTTTTCTGTCATTTTTCTAATCACAGCAGAAAGAGTAGAGTAGCTATTAGAGAAATAAAGACTAGAAACTTTTATTTAGGAAAATATTTCCTCAAGAGACATATTAGCTAGGTGAAGAGCATAAGTGCAAACAATTATTCAGATAGTGGTGGAAGTCTTTCTCTCCCTTTTAAGAAATCGTCTAGGAGATTTTTGAGTCGGGATTTTGTTACAGAGTCTGTATCTCCTATAACCATTCCATTTCTCAACTTATCATTCATATTACTGGACTTAATCCTATCGTTAGAGCAGAGGTAAACTTTAGCTTGATGGAATTTACTTGAAATTTAGAGATAGTCACATTTTGCTAACTTGCATAAAATTTTAGATAAGGCAGAGCTTTCAATGCAGAAAAATCAATCTAATGTTTAAATAGCTTAGTGTTTGTTTTGGTTGATAGAGAAACTGGTAGGCAAATTTTTTTGATTGTATCTCAGCATTTAAATGTATTCATGAAGACTGCTCTTTACTGGGTCCCCAAGAAATGGAAAGTATAAGAAGAAATGAGGAAACCTGGGTATCTGTTTAAAAATTTGAGGAATTTTAAAATTTATTTTTATTTTAAATTAAGTTCTATAAAGGCCCCTTCATAGTAAAGTAGAGATTTCGGTCCTGTACACAGCTTATATTTAAAAAAATGTGAATTTCACATATCTGTTTTTAGGATCAAATTCATCACATAGTCACATTTATTTAAATTACTTGGCACATTATAAACTCATCAGAAAGAGTGTTAATATGTCAATTCAATTTAACATTTACTTTGTTCCTGGTATATACATAGTAGTATGCAAGGCCCAGCAGGGGATAGAAGATTTAAAAAGTCTGTTCTCAGTCACCATATACTTGTATTCTATAGGCGAACATCAGAAGAAGAATTTATTGCCAGTTAGAGAGAATCAAGAGCATTTTATGCTTTAAAAAAAGAAGAGTTTCAGTATGAAAAGGTGATGTCATCAAAGGCATAAAGTTGTGAAAATATCAGAAAAAAAATGTTGGGATGGTTAGACACTCAAGGTATTCGGGAATTTGGGAATCAAGAGAGATGACAGATTGGGATCAGATCATAAGGTACACTCTTAAGGGTATTTGGAAATTTTAAAGGTAATAGAATCAATGAAGATTTTAGACACAAGTGAAATGATTAGAATTGTCATTTAGGATGATTGCTCTAAAGGTCCTATGTTGGTTGATAGAATGGGAAAGATATTGAAGGCAGGAAGATAGGAAGTTATAAAAATAATCCCGGTAAAGTACAATGGTAGGCTTAAGCTACGGTTGGGAGTTCCACTTCAGGGAAAGATAAGGAAGGTAGAAACACAAGATGCTATAGAGTCTACTGAGAAAACCATAGCAACTGAAGCAAAGAGCAAGGAGGAAGCAGATGTCAGTGATGAACGTGAGTCCAGGTGACCAAAAAGATGGACGTGACAATAATGTAAATACGACCCACGGTAGATGTGGAGAACTCGAGTTTAGAGTTGAGTTGGAGCCACAAAGGGGTCATCTAAAGAGAAGTGATCAGAAAACAATTGAAAATGTGAGCCTTAGCTCAGGAGATTGGTCAAGTCAAGAAAGAAGAATGAACCATCTGCTGAGAGTTGGAGTTTAGGTGAGATGAAATTGGATTGGGAAGGGAGAGAAGAGAAGGTCTAGGTAATGTTTCAAGCATGTTTGCATTTAGAACAAGAAAAATAAGTAAAATCATTGAAAGAAACATCAGAAAGATAGTGACTAAGAAAAGGCTTCAAGGCAGAGGATACATAAAACAGAATTTTTCCTCTTATTCTCCTACACTCTTCAGATCTCCTCCAAATCTCTCCCCCTGCCCTCCAAATGCACCAGTAAGTTCTGTAGATGCAAAATACAGTTTACCCTTCAACAACATGGGTCACTTATGATTGGAGCTTCTTCCACCTCTGCCACCCTGAGACAGCAAGAACAACCCCTCGTTCTCTCCTCTTCTCTCTCTCCAACTCAGCATGAAGATGATGATGAGAATGAAGATCTAGGTAAGGATCCCTTTCCACTTAATGAACAATAAATATATTTTTTCTTCCTTATGATTTTCTTAATAGCATTTTCTGTTTTATACTTTATTGCAGGAATACAGTATTTAATACATATAACATATAAAATATGTGTTAACCAGCTATTCATGTTATCAGAAAGGCTTCTGGTTAAAAGTATGCTATTAGCAGTTAAGTTTTTAAAGAATCAAAAATCGTACACAAATTTTTGATTGTGTAGGGAGCAGGTGGTCTGTGCTCAAGAGGTCAGTCATATATGACAAATTAGTTTGGTTCTTCCCATAACCACTACTATCATTCTAAGTCAAGCCAGTCTGGTTTTTAACCAAGATGATGTGAAGCTGTGTATTAAATGGTCTTCCTGTTTCCATTTGTGTCCATCTCTAACCTGTTAAGCCCCCAGCACTCAGAGTGATCTTACGTGAATGCAAATTGCAAGGTTACTCTCCAGCTTCCATGGGTTTCCATACAGTTAAGCAGAAATTCTTAACGTGGCCTGTATGATCTTCCCTGAGCTTCTCACTCCACGCTGATTGCTTGCTACGGTCTCCTTTCTTCCCAATGTGTTTCAGCCACACCAATGTTTGTGTTTCTTGGACATCTTAACTCTTTCCTGAACACATTCTTGTTTTGAGTATTAGATTTTGCTCCAATATAAAATGTCAAGTACAACCTTGGTGTGTACATAAATTCTCCTATTCTTTATTGTAAAATTATCACATGGTAGGATAATAGAATAAACTGTAAGAGCTTCAAGACACTTACGGACTTGTCTGCAGCCAGGTAACCAATACTAAAAACATACCTTATTTATCTGAATATAATATCTCCTTTAAAACCATTGTACTTTATCTTGTAAATACAGATCTGCTGGAGGTTTAAAATGTGTGCATTCTGATAAACTGCACTCTGCTTTGGGTATGCTGTGATCTCAAACAAGTTAAGAATTAAAAATGGAGCAGATTCAATTTAGGCTGGGATCAAACTTTGCTTTGAATTTTTAAAAAAAGTCATTTTTCATTGACACCAAAGTGCGGGAGCAAATAAAAAGTATACACAATTATCAAGATCCTGCAGGTAAAATGTGCTTTGCCCTAAAATATCTGGGTAAATAACTGCTAAGGTTTGAACGTTTTTGTCTTCTTTAAAACAAAAAACAAGAGTGTGTTCAGATTCTTTAGGTATTGGCTAAATTTATCCACTAAGAAGACAATGGGGGTTCTATAGGTAGTCTGATGTATGACTCTCTGATATGTAGGCTAACAATGATAAGTATGAAATCCTACCAAGTCCTTAAGAAATTCCCCATGGACCAGTGAGTTTGGCAAATTCCTAGAATAGGAAATTTTCTCATGTCAGAACATACTGGTGTCCATGAAATACTATCACAGAGGCATATAATTTTATTGTCAGATGTATCAGATGCCTTTAGGGAAGCTATTTCTCACTCACTATTAGAATGGTATGTATTTTTTATTTGTTTGTTTCTCCTATTAATGGCATGTTGCTACGTTTGATGTGAGCTATCCATCTTCTATCTTTTATTTCTCTTCAGACCATTGAAAGTCATTTCAGGAGATTCGGCTTCGGTTTGTGTTTTAATTTCTGAATATAGAACAGAGAATTCATTTACATAGAAATCAGATACACAAATGTGTATCCATAAGACATCTATTATTGCTTCAGATGGTGTATTGGATAATCTACTTCACCTTAAATTTAATTCCAATTTGATGTTACCTTTAGGAATCGAGGACAGTCATGTACTTTCATCAAGCAAATGAACAACCGAATGAATGACTTATTCAGACTACTCATTTAGGGGTTACTTCTCTTGCTATTTCACGGTTCCTCCTATTGGATACTTTGCCATGGGTGCACCCTGTGTTTCTTGGGAAATTGTATCAGTTTGAAAACTATATAAAAGAAAGAAATTTTGCCTGAGGTAATCCTGCTTTCGATGAAGGAGACTGGATCCCTGACTTGATTTTTAATTTTGGTTTGAACCAAACAGAAAAAGAGGACTTTGTATGGCTACATACAATTATCAGAACCAGTTTACTGGTTGTGTATAAAGGAACCAACACTTTGGCCATACCTGGATCATAAAATGCTTTTAGTTAGAATTTAAATTCTCAGGTTAGTATTTTAAAGAGGAAGGTCTTGCAGAAATGTGAATAGACTTCATCTGCCTTTCAAGTTAAATGTTATTTAAAAGCAAAGATAATTGCTACCTATTGTGTCGTACACTTCTGCTTTGTGTAAAGACTCGGTAGCAATCTTAATTAGGCTAAATTTAGTCAGATTAATACTTGTGTGTGTCAGCACTAACTACTGAATACCATGTACTGCAGCATTTTAATTAATGCTAAGAAAAGGAAATACTCATGGTATAAACCCTTTTGAACTGGAAAAAAAAACAACTAAAAATGAAGTATTTTCAATTATGACAGAAGACAAGTTACAATGATATCCCTAGATCTAGATTTGTAATGAATTAAAGTTGGTGTTTAAATAGCTAAATCCACTCAAAGGTAATAGTGACCAAATACCGTCTTGATAACAATTGACCATATCAAGTCTTTGCATCTCACAGGCCTGGAAGGTTTGTAGATTTTTTTTTTTTTATAGTACTTCTTGACTTCATTAGGCACGAAACTCAAGAATGTCATATCTTGAACTGCAAACTCTTCTTTCTTTGTGTTGTTTATAAGTTAGGTCAAGAAAATAAGGTTATGTTTTCCTTTATTGAATTTCTAGTTTGACCAACTGGGTGAGATTTCCCCATCTCTCGCTCTTGGTCTGGGCTGCAATTTTGCATGCCAAACAGTGGGCATTGTTGTTTTCTTCCCCACCCTTTAACATGACAATCCCTGGAAGGGGAATGACTGAATGTGGGAAGGAGAGAGAAAGTTGAGAAATAACTGCCCATTGTGGGGATAAAAGGAGAGAGCTAACTGGAAATAGCAGTAAGGATTCCAAGGTCACACTGATAATTTAACTCTTATAACCTAACAGCTATGCACAGCTGATAAGTAGAATAATAATAATAATAATAATAGTAGTATTTAATTGCCTTAGAAGACCTGAATTCAAGTGACACTATCTTTGTGATATTATCTTGATCTTTTAAAGGGTGGTTTATCTTGAAGGTAAATGTGTTACATATATAAAGGTGCCAAGGTTCAAACTGGGAACTAATAAATGTATGTTCATTCATAATTCATATACTTATATACTTCACCCAAATTTTCAGGCACTTGAGTTCAAAGTGAAAGGGAATTTTAATATTAGACTAATTTGATTATGTAAATGAATATAAAAAAGTACCCTAGGTTTATACTTTTATGTCCTGATAAAACTTGTTAATCTTCCATAATCATAACCAGAATGTAGAAAACTTGACTAAATATCTAGTTTGAAAGATGCATATCATCACACTTTTATATTCCCATAGCAAAATATTATGCAAATAAATGAACAAGTATGCAAATGAATGAATGAATGGAGTCTGGTTCAGAAACAACTGAACTCGGTATTCTGTACCCAGTGGAGCATGTCTTAGTTTCTTTGAAGTGAGTCTAGTGTTTTTCTTTTTCCTGAGCAACAGGTCTTATTACCAGTCTTGAAGGGGAATATTTAATTCATTACCCACATCAGACAATATACTAGATAACTCTGTCTAACTTTTCTCTATCCAGAAAGAAAATATTCCAGGACTAAACCATTATTTCAAACATGCAGGAGTTGAGAATTGTCCAAGAGAAAGTTGTTCATACTTGAAGTAAATTTAAGATTTCTTATTCCCACGAAAGCCTTCTATTTTTTTATTTTTATTTTTTTCTAATAATTTTTTTATTAAATCATAATTAATGCATTTATGGGGTACAATGTGCAGGTTTTATATACAATTTGGAATGCTTTCATCAAACTGGTTAACATAGCCTTCAACTCACTTAATGATTGTGTTAAAACATTTATACTCTACTCTTAATAGATTTGACACATACCCTTGCACCATAGGTGAGCTCCCTCTGATTACCCTCCTTCCACCTAACTCCTTCCTCCCCTCCCCTCAGGGCCTCTAATGTGGTTCTATAAGCCATGTTGTACATGTTGTATAGTATATTTTCCTAAAGTAGCCCAGATTTTTCCATTTATAAAAATCAAATTAGCATGCTTCGATAACCCAATTTGGGATGTTTTTAATACTATACAAGGCTCACAGATGTTTGGAACTTTGCGATATAAATTTATCCCCATTGTGCCCTGCATTCATTCTGTTTCAATAGTGTGTCTGCTGAGGGCACATACGTCCAATGGCTCCCTCTCCTTCTGTATCTTCACAATGCCCAGGGTAATTTGGGCATTCACTACATCCTCACTGACTTTGGATTTGCACATTGGCAGACTCAAAAGCACTTTTTAAGATTTGGGAATTGTTAAAAGCTATTAAGGTCTATAGTTTGCTAAAGCCTACTATGATACATAAAGGTAAAGTTACTGGCTTAAGATATAAATCAAAAAAGATTGTATACTAAAGGCCTTTCTAGTTGAAGATAATAAAATAAACTAAGGTGATTTTAGTTACTTTTAGTTCTAACCAAAAATAAGCCCAGCCCATGGCATCATTTGGAGTGATCTTGTTTATGGTTTTGATAAATACCAGGGAGCACACACATGAGAACCTAACTTCTGTAAACACAGAAGCAGTGGAAAGTATGACTGGCTAGAAGACTGTATGGTTAAGACTGTAAGATTAACAATAAGAACAGAGGTAGGGCATGATAGCTCACACCTGTGATCCCAGCACTCTCAAAGGCTGAGGCTGGAGGAACCTTTGAACTCAGGATCCTGAGCAAGAGTGAGATCCTATCTCTACTAACAAAAGAAGAAATTAGCCAGGCATTGGTAGTGAGCATCTGTAGTTCCAGCTATTCAGGAGGCTGAGGCAGGAGGATTGTGTGCGCCCAGGTGTTTGAGGCTGCTATGGGCCATGATGCCACGGCACTCTACGTTGGGCAACAATGTGAGAGTCTGCCTCAAAAACAAAAATGAAACAAATAAACAAACCAAAAGAATAAAAACAGGTTAGCCAAAAGAAGAGAATCTTGATGATCTCAATGGAATTATTTCTCAAGCAGAGGACATTAGGGTCCCACTGCATGTATGCCTTAAGACTTTGGACCTCTCTTTGCTTTCTTTTTTTGCCCACCAAACAATTAGATGTGTAACTTGATATTTAACTCATAATAATAGAGCTTTCAGTATGCATAAGGATTATATTATAAGCACTGACATCATCCTGATAATTTCAAAACTTTTGTAGAACAAAGGAACCCAAAATTTTCATTACCTAGGGTATTGAAAAAAAATAATGAAAAAATAAGCAAACAGAAAACAAGAAAGGCTTATTCAAAGACACCGGGGAGCAGTTCAGTGACTGAGCACGGATTAAGACCCAGATCTCTCATTCTGAGATGGAGACTAGTTTTACTGCACCTGTTTTCTTGTTTCCTGAGGGTGACTGCAGGAATACGGACAGAGGAGAGTGCAGTCAGAATGGATTTCAGCTCCTTATCTCCCATTCTAATGAAAGAATTTTCATTTTATGATCTATTTATTTTGTTCTGAATAAGATAGCTAAATTGTTTCACTTTAAAATTTTTTTTTCAAAAATCATTATTTCCATGTACCTTGCTATTTGAAGAAGTGCTATATTGAAGTTCTGAATCATAATGCTAAGTTTTAATACATTTTACTACTGGTTCAGAAATTTAAATTATTTTGAGGGGGATTCATTATGTGTGTTTATTTTTAAGAATATACTTAGCATTGACTTGGGAGTAAAGATTGCCCCATTTGCAGAAGGATATAGGCCGTGTAGAGGTGCCGGGAATTTATGTTAGATGTGTGCCCCAAGGAGGCATAAAAGGACGGAATGCAGGCTGGACACCGAAGCTGGATGGTACCACTCACAAATTCACTACTTTTCTAATTTGTCTAAATCTGACCCGACTCGGGAACACACAACTAGTTTAGATCTCAGCAGAGTGTTTCTGGTTTTTTTTTTTAAAGTTGTGAACAATTCAGTTGAAATGATAAGTTGTACTTACTAATACATGTCCACAGAAATGGTCCATCTCTCTTAGAGGGATCTAGGCAGGTGCTGAAATACTCCATAAAGGGAGCCAGAATTAGTAATGGCAGGATGCTGATGGCACTCATTACTGCAATTGGCAGAAGAAATCCATCCAAATTCCGGTTGGAATTCATGGTCTGGAGATAATATCCTGAAGGAATCTGTATTCGAGGGGAGAAGCGGCCACGCATTAAAACAGTGGTTTACCTCTGAAGGAAGCTTCCCCCATCAGATGCCTTCCTCCTTGCACGGACTCCGGGATAGATGGGCTGGGTATCCCGGCTTTCCAGGGCCCCAATTAAGAGCTGATAAAGGGGCCTCATCTGTGGAGCAGGAGCTGTTTCGTCTATTGTCAATACTGATTCTTTGTGGAAGTCTCTATTGTCATTTAGTCTACCTTAATTTTTCTATGAAAAATAATGGTGGCTAATTTGTGGCTAATGGTGGCTAATTTTGTGCTTAGGACAGTGCCTAAGAAATCAAGCAACTTAAGCTCTGGACATTAGCAAAATGACTTTCCTTTATGAACATTAATCCAAAACCAGAAGAAAGTATTAATGACGTCTGCTTTTACCCTGATGAAAAAGTTGGAACCAGAATCAGTTCTTTGAATAGCAACTACTTTGGGGGCAAAAGAGATAAGAATACATTTTTCCGGCTCAATGTGAACACACAGCACTTGTTTAAGGCTATCTCTAAGGGCTCCCTGTGTCTGTGCCTTCCTTTTAAACTCTAGAACATCTGTAAATTGATCACCCAGAGAGCTGTAACAAACTGGTCAGCATACAGAGGTGATTAACATAAGGTGGCTACTGCACTGACACGTACATGTGGCACATGTCAGATCTAGGATCATTAGGCCAACTTAATAAAGTGGTCCATATGGGCAGGTGGTCAACTGGGAGGGTCTCCTGTGATTGTGCGGTACTAGTGCTGCACAAAGGAAACTTCGTGAAAATGGTTTGCGTGACGAAGTAAAAGAGACATTTTTTTAAAACCCCATGCTCCACCCCAGTCCTTCAATATCTGGTTAGAATTTCTTTATTTTTAAAATAACCCTAATGCTAACTAAGTCCCTAACACTATCTCGGTGCCTCTTCATGTATGCCACGCCTCTCGGGAGGTTATGATATCACAACCCTGGCATGGGGTCCTGTGAAAGGGACATCTCTCCACTCTTGTAGTTCATAAGCTTTGTTACAATCACGGCATCTGCGTCACAAGCATTAATAGGACGTGATATTTTTTTTTTAATTTTCAGGGGCACACAAAGCTACTGAGTGATGTGGATGGAGGGTCGACCAAGTCTTCCCCCTTAAGAGTGGATTCTCCAAACTTTTTCTCTCGCAGTGCAAGTGCTGCATTAGGATTCCCGTCTCGCCGCCACCCTGGGAGAGCAGCTCTGCTCAAGCTTCAGATGATAACTTCTCATTTGAATCCTTCACTAACTCCTTCTCTATCCTCAATTCCACCATTGGAGAGGATATAAGTGGAATCAGTGTCATGGAGTCAGGACATCTGTTAAGGATCTACCAATCGTAAAATGAGCCTATCGCTGTGTTAACTGCCCAAACACGGGAAAGGACCACATTTGCATTGAAATTCTTTCCATCTCCATAAAACGTGTCCTGGTGGATAATTTATCTTCCAATCTTTAATTTGACCCTTTAGGATAGTAAACAAGGATTGTTTTGGTTGGGCGCAGATGGCAAGAGTGCAGGGAACACTGGATAGTTCTGCCCTACTTCAGTGAAATTATTAAGCAGGTTTTCTCCAATCAGAGGGAAATGAATGATGTGTTTTAACAAAAAGTGCTGGCAGCGGAACAGCTCTATGACTGAAAGGCTCCCAGCACAACTTGGAAGTTTCTGTTACTGATTTCAAATGAGAATTATTGTTAATAGGAATAAAGTTATTATCGGCATGAATCACAGACACAGAAATCTGTTAACTTAATAATGTGGCAAATGTACTATTAATCTTTAGTGAAGCAATATTAATATATTGCCTAATCTAAGAAAAGGCTCCAGTGTCTTGAAAGCTTGAAATCATTTCTGCTTCTGCCTCAAGTTCTGAAATCATCCCCTTTTAAAATTTTAAATACTTTTATTTCATACAAGCCTCTGAGTATTTAGAAATAATTACTGTCGATAGAGATTTATTTTCACCTTTGAATGGCCAGGAATGTGAAATGGCAACCTCATCAGCCTTAATATCAACATATTTTAAATGTATGCCTTGGCAGTGAAGGTCAGTAATGGCTACTAAATTTAAAATATGGAATTCCATGACGTTTTATTCTTGGTACTTTGATCACCTTTGCACCGGTGATTATTTCATCTGGGGACAAAAACTTAATCCCAGCCTGTTCCTCTGGAAGTTTCCTCTGCTTCTCTGAGAGAAGTAGTAATCTGACTATTTTCTTTGAAGGTTCTAGCGTAACATTACTGTATGTCATGCTGGAATCCATATAGTTTGTATCAGGAATTGTAAGAGAGGTATGTGGGTCATAACAAAGCATGGACCTTAACAACAGCCCAGAAGTGGGACGACACTATGTCATATACAAACAGGAGGACCGGGAGCAAGTTGCAAGTTACTTAAAGTCTCTGAGCCTCACATTTAGGATAATATTATCAGCCAATCTCAGTGGAGATTCAACTGGATACTGTAATCCATCTTTTAAAAGCTATTACACAAATAGTTGATCAGCATTAGTTTTTGTTCTTTTTCTGGCAATACCCTGGGCATCTAGATTTGGTGAGGTTCTTGAGAATGAGTTTATAAAAGTATTGCTGTTTGTGTCACATTTAAAAATCTATGCCAGTTTGCAGAGAAGACAGAAATTTAATGGTGTCATTGCATTATGAAGAGAAGGAATTGATAATTTGTGCTATTTGCACAGATGGTTTTGATGCCACCTATAGACCACTTGGAAATCTTGTACTCATTATTAATTTCCCTGTTCTAAGATGTCTTATGACACTACTGCTCACATAGACGTGCAATATTTCTGCTGTATTCTGTTCTGCAACTACTATTGTAGAGACAGGAGGAGAGTTGCATTTCCTAAATTAGACTAGCTTTCATGTATTATTTAGACTACAGGGTGGTAAACTTTTCCATAAAGGGTTAGATAGTAATATGTCCACGTAGGATCTCTGGGACATTGACTCAACTCCACTGTTTTCATTCTAATCAGACACAGACTTGATAAACTAATAAGCATGGTTATGTTGGATAAAACTTTATATATGGAGACTGAAATTTAAATTTTATATAATTTTCATGTGTCACAAAATTCTATTCTTTCATCTCTTTTCTTTTGACCGTATAAAAATGTAAAAAATCATCTTAGCTTGCAGAACGTACAAAAATAGGCAATGGATGCATTTGGTTGGAGGCAGTGTGCAACCCCCTGGCTTAGAGGAATGGCATTATCCTGAGAGACAGAAGGGAGATTCTGCTTTTCCTCGCGCTACTAGGAACTCTGACCTACCACCACTTCCCTCTAAAAACTGTTTAATTTTTCAGAGCCTAAGTCTTCTTTTCAACAGATGGCGTTGTCATTGAGGAAGCTAACCTCTATGTTTCTTTACAGCTCTAATGTTCTGTGATTTATGAATACAACTCATGCATTATTAGCCTTCTAAATTCCAAGCTGGGGGTTAGCCATGAACAAAGTCCAAATTTGTTCAAAGACTTTTATAATCACGTATTTTCTCTATAAATATGTTACTCCTTCACAATAACCACACTAGATTCTTTTTTAAATCACAGACATCTGTAAGAGCTACTTTGTACTTCGCATTCTCCCTTGATTTTCTCACAGAAAGGGACTTATTCCCCAAGGAATGAACAGAGTGGGTGGGGAGAGAATCACTTGCTCATTAGTACTTAAGAGTACCGCGGAGGTGGTGCCGAAATCAGGCGCGTTAGCTACTTGGGAGCACCACTTTTTAAAGGTTTAATGAGGGAGGAAGACAAAAGCTTTGGCTAAACAGAGGTTTGGTAATTGCCCGTAGATCTGATGAAGGTAGAAAGGGATTGCCCTGGGGCTTTATAGCTACGCACTCAGAAGTATTGTCTACACCTACTGACTGGCATTTATAGTTCCACAAAAGAAACACAGACCCAGAGGCTCCTCAGGTATGCCTCTGCCTGACCCTGCTTAACTCCTGAAATCAGAGCCTAGAATGATTAGAAGCTCTGATTTTTTTTTGAGGGATAACTGCCTGACAAAGGACGCATGTGGCGAGAGCTTGTTGGAGGGAAGATCCGCATCCTTGTGCTGTCAACACACCATCACAGCCATGTTCTGGAGGCAGCATTCATCCCCCAATCCCTACCTGCATAATGCACATTCTGTATAGGAGCTGAGAAATAAAGAGCAGAAGAAGAGTGAAGAAAACTCTTGTGTCTTCCACACAGAGCTCATTGTAGCAGCCACCATTTCTTTCTTTGCCATGGTTTAACCAGCTTGTCGTATCTCGGCCCAGCCGGCCATATTGCAGGCAGCTTGTTTTCAGTGCATTCATAAACACCCTGAAGGTTGTCAGGAGGGAGCAACCTGCAAATCATTGGAAATTATGTATTAGTACAGGCATTGTTCTCTGGTTTCCCAACATGGCAATCGGAAAGATGAGAGCTGTGAGGATTCAGGGTAGGACAGTGACTGAGCAGGGGAAGATTCAAAGGAAAAAGCTTCTGGCAAAGATTCTGGCATCCCGACAACGAGCCCAGGGTAGCCCCTGACAGCTGATGTTAAAAATGAAAAAGATAATCTTGATGGGAACATGTTAAAAGAGAGAAGAAAGGCGACAACAACACACCAAAGGAAAGGGTTTCAGAATCTCTCAGAAGTCTCTGACTTTAACTCATTAATTAATAAGATAACTTGAACTTTCTTTTATATCCTTAACACAAAGAATGAGTACTATTTTTTTAATGTGAATTATTATATAAATAATCCTCCCTTTACTTGGCAGGTAGAGGGTGGTTTCTTATTTTGACACGGAGATGAAGGGAAATGTATTCTCTGCTTTGACTTTATCCTTGAATCTCAGACATAAGGTTAAACTTTGAACTCTTTAAATGACTTTATACATGTTGATAGTGTCACTAAAAGTTCAGATCGGATTAGTTGGCTTTTGACTTTTTCAGTAGTTTTCTCTGGCTTTATACGGCTGTCGCTTGTAGCGTCAGAAGCATTTGATCGCTTCAGATGTTAGCAGTCACTTACTGCTGGTGATTTGTAACCTTCTTGTTGCTTCTTTTATGATCTTTCAGATTCTACCTTTTCTTTGAGTCCATTAGGACTTCCCGGTATAATGATAGAAAAGTGACCCCTGTTAGGTAATAGTGCAGCTGCGCCATCATGGTTGTTACAATTTTTCGTAGCAGTTTCTTTGACCAGATAAATCCCCCCTACAAATTATATAGACACCAATCTATTGTTGAAAGATCAATGGTAGGATAAAAATGAAAATGTTTGTGTTTCTTCAATGAAAGTTGCCGTAGAAACTCAAAGTATAGTCTGATTGTCATGTTGAGTGTGTTCAAGTTTTCTAAAATGAAATTCTCCATAAAATGCATTCAAACCAAACTCAATTAGATGTCAGAGAGTATTGGTTTTTATATTTAAATCAAGAGTATTTATTAGTATTTCTTTTTATGGCTATAAAGTGGTTATATTGATTTGATCTGGTCTTTTTTTTAAGAATTGTAATAGATCCATTATGTCAGCCTTTGATTAATTGAGGAAGCTGGGGGCCTGGTAATTGAATATGAACCCTTTAACCTCTAAGTCACTGAATCAAATCCAGCCCAAATTGGTAGTGACCAAGAATGATTACAGCTGTGGCTCTTTGGTGGCCTTTGTGATATGTCTTTGGGTCGTGTGGAAGTCTGTCGGGATATTTGCTGACAGGAGCTGGGCTCTTATCTGTAGTCACTGTTGCCTCTTCTTAGTTACTATTGCCAGACCCTGAGGAGGCGCGGGGACTTATATAGCCAGGGAGACAGAAGCATCTGTGAAAGGCCACAATTTGTGTCTTTGAGGAAAGAAGTAGTAAGGATAGCTCTTTAGTACTGCAAAGAGAACTGCCTTTCACGGGGCTTTCCTAGCTCTTTCAAGGAGTTTACTTAAGGTTTAAGTAAGGTGAACAACTTAGAATGTGTTGATGAACAGTCCAGAGACTGAATTTGAGCAGGCCTGGGCTAGGAGGCTTAACTCCCTGACATTTCCTTACAATCTTGTCTCTGTTGCTCATCCACCTTTCTCTGTTCAGCTTTTGCAAAATGGTGTTATGTAGACAGGAGGGTTATTATTTCCATTGATCCAAATGACTATGCTTTCAAACAGGCTTTACTAGTAAATGATAACTAGTTGCAGGATGACAAACTATTTCTAAAGATGTTTTCCTCAATTTCTCTTGAAACATTAAATTTAGGAATTTGTATTGAACACAACATATTTTTAAACTCACTACTGCTTTTTTGTATACATACATAACTATTTATCCAAGATATATTTGGGCCTGATAAATTGATTACCTGCAATCCCATTAAACAATTATATATTCCTCTCATCTTATTTCCAAAGAGAAGTACAGGTCGTTAGGGAAGTTTTGAGATGCACAAAAATCGAGAAACAAAATCCATGTGGCCAGAAACAAATCAAGCCCTCCTGGCAACACCAATAAGCCGAACAAGTTAAAACTTGCATGGGTGAATCGGAAAAGATGCTGTCGACTGTGTTTTTTGGAAGTGAAATAATGGACCGTAACACTGTTTATCTCAAGACTTTCATAGTGACAGACATAGCTTAGATTAGTGCTTCTCGAGCTAATTATTAAAATAATCAGTTTTTAAAGACTTTCTCAACTGTCATGGTCAATACATCTATGACATACAATAAAAATAAAATATCTAAGCATAAAATAAAGATATCTGAAATCTAAACCCTAGTATCTTTATTATTAAATTCAACAGATACAAGATTTGGCTTTTCATAAATACTTCTATATGTTTCATCTCAGTGTCTTATCCTTGCATACTGGTAATCAACAGTTCACAGATTAGCTCTGTTGCATGGATCAGGCTTTTAAAGCACTGCTTCCATTGAATATATACTTTGTAAAATGAATTTGTTTAAACAAACAAATTGCATTGGATACAGAAATATATCTAAAGCAACAAAAGCAAAATGATCAAGAGACTAGAAATGACAAAGTATTAATGGGGTCTAAAGCTTTAGCTACTACAGCAAGTGAGTGTAATTGATGTCAATGCAGTGTGCATTTAATATATTTATTGGGTATCTATGATGAGACAGAGACTTCTCTAGGCCCTGGAAATATAGCAGTCAATGAAACCTAACTCCTGAGTTGTCTTTGGTTGGGGAGACACTATAAGCCCAAAATAGCAGGCAACTCCTACTGTGATAACACTGTCCCATTGTAGGGCAGAGAAGAGGAGAGCTCCTAAAAAGTTGATGTATAGGCTGAGGATCAAAGGACTAGAATTAGGCAAAAAGACCTGGAAAAAACATGCCAGACATATCAAGAAGTAGAAATGAGCTGGGAGAAGTTCAGAAAGTGTAAAGGCCAATGTGGCAGTAGCTTGGTTAGTGAGAAGATCAGGAGTGGCAGAGGTCTAAGAGGTGGCCAGGTATCAGACCACACAGGCCCAGGTAGGGAGCTTGAAGTTTATCCTCGCTATTATGGAAAACAATCAAAATGTTTTAACAGGGTAGAGTTATCAGATGATGTATATTTAAAAGAAAAGTTACTCTGGAACCAGGTAACTCTGTGGACAATGAATTTTAGGAAACAACGGAGAAGGTAAGCAGCAACGAAGAGAAGTGAACAGAATGGGAAGTGTTTTTGAAGAATCAGTACAATTTGGGGATGTGAGAAGAGGGTGAAGAGATGAGAAGATCTAAAGATGAATTCATTTCCCCCCCCTTAAACAACTAGGTTGGTGACTTACACTGAGAGGGAGAAGACAAGAGAGGAGTCAGTTTGTAGCTGGGGGAATCAGAAGTTGAGTGTTGGCCAGGATAAGTTTGAGAAATCATTAGATAACCAAGTCAAATGTCAAACAGGAAGTAGAACATATGCTTTTAAGGCTAGGAGAGAGATCACACTGAAATTGGGTATTTGGTATATAGATGGCTTCAAAAGCCATGAGACTAGAGATTACTTAAGGAAAGAAGGTGGGTCCATGGAATAAGTTCTAGGGCTCTACATGAGTTTGGAGAAATTATCACAGGAGATAGAACAGTGAAGGAGACTAAGAAGTAGGTGACGTGCTAGATAAATTATGAGAGATAAGGAAAGCAGGGAGGTAATAATACCAAAGTGATCAGCTGGACTGGGAGGGAGTCAATAAGCTAGTTGCTACAAGAAAAGAAACTCTACAGTAATTTGTCTGCCCCTGGGGACTGGCAGTTGCCCCCTGAAACCATTACTATTACCACTGAATGTTAGAATGGATGTCCTGTTGAAAACGTCTACATCTATCTAAACATCGCCCAACCTTCTTGGATTAATCCATAAGACTTTAATAGAAAACTCATGCTTTCTACACAGATACTTTTGAGTGTCATGTAGACTCAGCCTGAAAAAAAATCCATTATCATTATAATTCTTGAATTGCTCTTTTGTACCAAGAGCAGAAGTGGGAAGTTGAAAAAAAAAAACTGAAATGAAAAATTCTACTGAGACTTTAAGCTCAGGTTTAAATGTGCATGGCAAACACATCAGGCGTGCACATTTTAAAATAAAACAGATGAGCTATTTTAAATGTTTTATTGTAAAACTTAAAGATTGTGGCTATTACTATCTAAAAAAAAATTTAAGAAAGCAATTTTCCTATTCTTTGTACCTTTAAGTCCTTGGCTCTGATGTTCTACTCTTCTGACCTTGATCTAATCATGAATATCTATGCTACTTAATTATAATAAAAAAAAAGCCTACATTGCACTCTGGATGGTAGATGCACATTTTTTCTTCTTTGGTCACCTGCCAGTTCTCAAAATTATAGCAGTGGGAAGAAATGCAAATGAAGGCCGTGCTTGACAGCTAAACATAATGGAATGCATGGTCCACATTTGAAAAGTTACCTTAAAATAAAAGGTAGCATATAAAAAATCATTTCTTTAAGGTCACCTATGGCTTTGAATTACAGCCTTGAGAAAGTTCCAATTTAGTCATCAGAGACGAAGAAGAAGCCAAAATGAGGATTACATACTTGGCTAGAGGGAAGATAGAGTTTTACTTCATCATAGTTGGGTGATCTTATAACCGAGAAATAGTAAACAAAACAAAACAAAAAAACCCCTCCCTACATATTCATTTTACAGATCTTTGTGTAAAGTAAGCGACTGGCAAACATTTTCTCTGCTGGTTATACTTGCAGCTGATAAAAGTTTTGTCTTGTTAATAGCCCCCCAAAGGTTACCTTATCGCACGTTAAAAATGTAACATACAGATGACAATAGGATGGCAGTAAACAGAGTTGATTATGTAGATCTGTATCACATGAAGAAGAATTGTATTTCTTTATTCAGATGAATGTGTTTTCAAATAGAAGACTGGGAAGCAAATGAATGTATGCCAAATAGCTATGCAGAACATTTGAATCTAAAAATAATATGTAGTAGAACCTCTGTAAGTTGACCACCCACAGGACTATAATAAACTGGTCAATAGACAGAGGCGACTAACATAAGGAATGAGGCCTCCTTACTGATATGCATGTGTGGTGCATGTCTGGTCTATGAAAATTAGGTCCTCTTAAGGAGGTGGTCAATGTAGGGTAGTCGTCCATTGTGGAGGTTCTGCTGTATTTCAAAATTAGACATCCTAAAAAATGCCAAAGTGATTTTTCAACAAAAAGCATATATTTTTTCTTCTTCTTTGTTGCTATTTGCTACTGACACAGACACCTTTTTTGCCCCCATGCTACCGATGATATGGCCAGGAGGACATGTACCTCTAGGTTGTGGCCCACAGACACCGGACTCTTAGAAACAGGGTAGGGGATATTGTCTGTGGATGATATTTTCATTGCTTTGCTGTTTTAGTATGTGGTGTAGTAGAATGAGCTCCAGACCAAAAAAAGTGAGTCTTGGGTTCTTGCTCATCATCAGTTATGTTCTGTAAGATTTGAGGCAAGTGGAGGTGGTGGGTTCAAACCTAGCCCTGGCCAAAAACTGCAAAAAAAAAAAATAATAAAATAAAATAAAATCAGAGTTAAACAACATATATAGTCAGACTATGGAACCGAATAGAAACTCCAGAAATGCAAGCAAAAGCATAAAATAAAGATGACATCAAATCAGTAGGAAAAACATGAACCTTTTAATAAGTGAGGTTGGGATAACTGGATGGTGGTTTGGCAAAAAAGATGCAATTGGGCTCATTTTCTAAATCTATTCTAACATAATTTTTAAATGGGTCATAGATGTAGAGGAAAAAGAAATAATATGACTAAAAAAAGAAAATAAGAATGAATTGTTTTATAATCAGAAATTGAGTAAAATTTTTCCACCATGACTCAAAACCTGTAAGTAATAAAAGAGAAGATTGGTAAATTTTATTATAAACATAAACCCCAATGAAAGACAAAAATAAACAAAAGCAAAAAAAATCTTATGCATAGAATGTAAATTAAAAATATATACAATAAAGGACAGATAATATTTGCAACTTTTATCATAGGCTAAGGGTTAACATAGCCTAATAGAAAGATCTAGAAATTGGCTAGAAGGAGACTACAAAACAACCTACTCTTAACAACTAATCAGTCATAGAAGAAATCACAAGATCTCAAATCAATAGCATACCTCAAGGACTAAAGAGGAATGGATTAAACCCAAAGCCAGAAAAAAGAAGAAAGTCATAAGGTTAGAGTAGAGAGAGAAGCAAAGCAGAGCTACCCTTCAGCTAATAAAAGAGCAAGAAATATAGAATACCAGCATCTTGCAACCCCCAATATAATACTGGATTAAGGCAAAAATCATCAATGAATCCTCACAATGCAAAACAAAGACATTGTGTTTCTTCATTGAAGTACAGGATCTATGTATGAAGAAATTTAACAAAATACCCCCCAAAAGCGAAAATAAAAACCTGAATCTTACCAAGAATCTACATCCATTAAAATAGAGAGGGGAAAAAACTGTTCAATGACACCATGTAAATGCAATCAGCAAAATCCAGACTGTGGAAACTGCTCTATAAAATGTTGAGATTTCCTTTAAAAAATTAAATTAAACACACAGAGAGAGGTGCATGGGGAACACATATGTCTTAAGGGAGCTATCTAGCATTTGGAATATATAAGCTTTATTTGGATTTGATTGGAACAATATAAAATGAAACAAGATAAACAAAAGAAATGAAATGAATTATAAAAATTTTAACAATGATCAGATAGTTAATGGTGTTAAGAAATTCTCTTCCTCCACAAACACCTGAGTATGATACTGACATTGTGGATATGTTTTTAAAAGACATTTAGCTTCTATGTACTTATAAACTCACATAATTTATACATTTATTTATACAGAAATACATATAACTAAATACACTAATGAAATGCTATGATATTTAGTTTTTGCTTCAAAATTAGTAGGATGGGATGGAGAGAAAGAAAGTGAAGATGAGCTGATGATTGCTTAGGCTGAGAGCTACATAGATGAGGTTCATATGCCATTTTTTTTAACTTTTGTTTATGCTTGAAATATTCCACCATTAACACTTTTCAGCATGGGAAAAATAAAAGACAATAGAGAATAGAAAATGGATATCCTTGTAGACTGTTGCTATCGAGGATAATAACTGGTAGATCTTCAAATTCTTTAAGTTGAGAGAGAAGCTGGAGGGGATCAAAGAGGGAGATACATCAAGAAAACAATAACAACCAAAAAATTAAAATAGAATTTACTTACATTTTTCTGGCTGATAAATCAGGTTATAGTACATCATATGAAGGGTTAGCAGAGCCATAAGTATAGACATAAAAGGAATAAGTAAAACAAGGACCCAGGCTCCTGAGTGCTGAATGTACGATATTCCCAGAAAGACAACAGTTGTGTTGAGGTTCATGAGCCAATAAAACCTGTGGTATATAGATAGACAAGAATAAAAAGTCATTGAACCACTTTGGATAATAATTGCCAACTTTAATACTTTTATTCAGATGTAAGTTATGAAATAGTGGCATGTGGTCGGAATATTGTTTACCAGATTTCTTAATATGTGCACACATCGCAGCCATGTCTCATCAATTTTATTATCTTTCTTTTATTCCTGTTTAGAACAGATGTGGAAGAGTGTGCTCCTTTTCATCACAATCAGAGGCTGACAAACTTTTTCTGTAAAGGGTCTGATACTAAATATTTTAGGCTTCCCAGGTTATAAGGTCTCTGCAGTAACTACTCAACTCTCTTACTATGGTGCTAATGAAGCCTTGGAGACAACACCTAGTCATTCAACACCCTCAATAAACCTGGAAAAGGCTACATGGTTAAAGAGTTGGATCTTCTCATGTGTATTCCAGTTTTCAAAGTATAGGGGAACACCTAGCATAGGCATGAAACCAGAGAAGTGAGTAACGTTGGAATAAAAACTTTGGTTTCTCTTCTTGATGATTAGTATCACAAATAGATACCTACCAAGTAGTCTGCTTTGCAAATTCTGGGAAAATAATCTCTACCTTTCAACCTTTTATTAAGTTTAAATTCTGCTTTTAGAATACTATTGCAAAGGAGGGGGTATAACATTAACCAAAAAAAAAATTACAAAGGTAAAATTAAATACAATAAAACTAACTCATTTATACAATTTGTACAATTTATATATATACATTTGTACAATTTATTTATATATAATTTTTATACACATTTATGGAAAACTATGAAAAAATTTATATATAAATTTGTACAATTTACATATATATACACACCACACACACACACACATGAGTGTGATCCATGGGCACCATCCTATGTCATGTCATCTTCTGTTGATCCTTTTCGTCCTTCCTTCCCTCCCTCCCTCCCTTCCTTGTTTCCTTCCTTCCTTCCCTCTCTCCCTCCCTCTCTCCCTCCCTCCTTCCCTTCTTTTTCTACTTCCTAAGTGAAGAAGAAAGTGACATCAACAGGTAAAAGTGGCTATGGGAAGAGGATATTGAAAGTTTGAGAAGAAAGAAAAGGCTTAGTCATAGTCATCTAAAAGAGAAGGGGAGAGATTGACCAGATTGTGTATATTTGCTAGGCAATGGGAAGGGGGCCCTTTACTGGTCATGAACTTAACTTAAACACAGCATGATTTTGCATTTTTCTCCCCAGATTCATATGGATGCCTGCGTATACCATAGGTGGAGAGTTGAATCGTAACCAGTATTTTTCTTCCCTTGCACAGGGGAGTACAACAAAGTGAGGAGAAGGAGAAAGAGGAAAAGAGGATATGGAATCAGAGTGTTAATTGTTAATTGGCTGGAACTGGAGCTGGAGATTCCGCTCCCTGCTTTGCCCAGCTGCCACCACACAGGAGGGAGGAAGGTGAATTAGAGCACTGTCTGTTTCTGCTGGGCAGAAAATGAAAGTTAAGCTCCTTCTCTAGACCCCCTGACACCACCCTAGGCTGGAATCAGAGTGTCCTTGCCTGAGCCTGCTGGTGTGTGTGTATGCTGTGTGTGTGTGGTGAGTCTGCTGGTGTGTGTGTGTGTGTGTATGCTCTGTGTGTGTCTGTGTGTGTGTGTGGTGGGTAGAATATTAGATTCCCTCTCATCTCTGCTGAAACTATGAGGCCATCAGTGTATGTACATGTGTGTTTCGGAGGGGAGGTAGTTTTTTCATAGAGTTTGGCTACAGAAAGGCAGATATTGTCAAAAATATTTTCTCTCATGTTAAACTAATTTCCCCTCATACTTTGGCTAAAAGGGACAGGCTTTTCTTGGAGTTTCCCATTCCCTGCCACACCCCAGCTTTCTCCCTGTGCCTGCTGTTGACCATTCCTAGTATCCTAGCTTCTCCATCTCCCCACTGGTAAGGAAAAGAAAACCAGGAAACTCATTACTGACCTTCCTCAGGTTCCAAGGCCCCTAGACAGAGTCTGTCTTCTTTCCATCTTTCAGAATCCCCCCAATGTTTACTGAGTCATGTCCTGGGTTTTTAGATGTAGGACTGAATACTTGGAAGAAATAAAGCTACCCTGTCTTGACCAGTACCCGAAGTCCTCCATTAAAAAAAAAAAACTTGGGTAGTGTTGGCCTTTCTGTTACTGATTTTTCAAAGGTCTTCATGTATTCTGGATGTATGTTTTTTGTCAGATACACGTTCTGTAAATGTTTTCTCACAATCTGTGGCCTGCCCATTCATTTTCTCAATGATATCTTTTGATAAAATTTTTAAATTTTGATAAACTGCAATTTAACCAGGTGCAGTGGCTCACACCTGTAATCCCAGCACTGTGGGAGGCTGAGGAGGGAGAATTGCTTGAGCTCAGGAGTTCAAGACTTGCCTGAGCGAGAGGCAGAGCCTGACTCATAGAAAGAAAGAAAGAGAAAGAAAAAGAAAGGAAGGAAGAAAGGAAGAAAGAAAGAAAACCCAGCTGGGTGCCACGGTGCATGCCTGTAATCCTAGCAGCTTCTGGAGGCTGAGGCACTGGGATGCCCACAGCCTGAGTCTGAGGTTGCAGTGAGCTATGATGTCACTGCACTCTGCTCAGGGCATAGGGTGGGACTCTGTCTCAACAACAAAAACAACAAAAATCAAAGAAATAAAAATAAAAACTAAGCAAGGAAATAAAAAAAAGCCCAAATTTAAAAAAATAATTTGCAATTTGTCAAATTTTTTTCTTTATTGCTCACACTTTTTGTGTCCTATAAGAATATTTTCTGAACTTAGGTTGCAAGTATTTTCCCCTATGATTTTTTTTTTTTATCAGTTTTGTGTTTTTGGATCTTTTATAAGGTCAATAATCCAATTTGAATTAATTTTTCAGTAGGGTGTCATGTGTAATTTTTCCCGTACGGATATTCAGTTTTTCTGGTACAATTTATTGAAAAGATGATCTTTTCCTCGTTGATTTTTTTGGACACCTTTGTTGAAAATCAATTGATCACACAAATGTGGTTCTGTTTTCTGACTCTCAGTTGCATTCCACGAATCTATCCTTGTGCCAATATTGTTCTGTCTTGATTTCTGTTGTTTTCTTAACAGACTTATTGAGATATAATTGAGAGACAATAAACTGCATGTATTTAAAGCATTCAATTTGATAAGTTTTGAATATGTACACACCCAAGGAATCACTACCCCACTGAAGTTAATGAATTAAAAGTTAAAAGTTCCTTCACATTCCTTTGTAATCCCAACCTCTTTCCTCGTCTTATGACCCTTTCCCTATCTTCAGGCAACCATGACCATTTTTCTGTCATTATTCTTTGCAATTCTTAGATTTTTTTTTTTAAATCAAATTATCCACATTTTTAAAATTTTGTTTTTTTCACCTAGTGTACTTGTTCTGAAGTTTACTCATCAGTAGTTCACCGTTCCTCTTTGTTGCCAAGCAATAAATATACCACTATTTGTTTATTCATTTATGTGTTGATAGATTTTCCAGCATATAGCTATAACAAATAATGCTGTTATGAATATTCATGTACAAGTCTTGTATCGACATAGACATTCATTTCTCTTGGATGAAAACCTAGGGAGTGAAATGGCTGGGTGATATGACAGATGTACATTTAACATTTTGAGAAATTTCCAAGTGGTTTTTAAGTAGTGTCAACATTTTATAAAATTGTCCCACGTGTATGAGAGTTCTAATCCTTCCACATCTTGGCCAATATTTAGCATAGCAGATGTGTATTGTTATCTCTTTGTGGTGGTATTATTTTGCATTTCCCTAATGACTAATGATGGTAAGCATCTTTCTGTGTGTTTATTGGTGATCTGTGTATCTTCTTTGGAGAAGTTTCTGTTCAAATCTTTTGCCCATTTAAAAAAAAAAAGACACTTTTCTTTTCTTTTTCTTTCTTTCTTTTTTTTTTCTTTTTGAGACAGAGTCTCACTATGTCACCCTGGGCAGAGTGCTGAGGCATCACGGCTCACAGCAACCTCCAATTCTTGAGTTTAAGGGATTCTCTTGCCTCAGCCTCCCAAGTAGCTGGGATTATAGGCACCCGCCACAATGCCTGGCTATGTTTTTGTTGCAGTTGTCATTGTTGTTTTAGCTGGTCTGGGCCAGGTTTGAACCTGCCAGCCTCAGTGTATGAGGCTGACACCCTAACTGCTGAACTATGGGCACTGAGCCCTATTATTGAATTTTTAAAATTCTTCATGAACTCTGAATGTGAGTTCTTTATCAATTATGTGATTTACAATATTTCCTTCCAATCTGTATCTTATCTTTCCATTCTTTGAACAGTACCTTTGGAAAAACTGAAATTCTTAATTTTGATGAAGTCCAATTTTCAATTTTATTATTGCATAGATCATACTTGTAGGGTTGGTTGTTTCATACAAATTGTTGCCTAATGCAAGATCACAAAAGAAGAAATTCCTCTTTTCAGATGGACACTTAGAAAACCAAAGTGACATGGCCAAATTTACAGGGCTGTGTTTTGCTGCGGTGAGCAGAAGCCATTATCCTGGCACAGCCTCTAAGGAGGGGCTGATTGCACTAAATATCGTTTTAGTATTCCAAGTCGTTGCAGTTATCAATTTGAAGACACTCTCATTTCCTTATTAATCCAGGCTTTAACATTTGAAATTACCTTTCACTCATCTCTAGCGTCATGTTTTATACACATGTATTATTAATTATAAATATTGTCCACCATCACCTTGGAAAGGTGGTGGAAAGACCGTGAGTTTGAGTTACAGCCCTACTAATCCCATGATCTGTGATCTTGTAGTATCTGGTATTCAGGATAATTTTAAAAGTAAGGATCCCGTGCTCCGAAGATTTTTGTAAGAAGTGAATGAAGAACACAGGCTGTAGCTGTCCGGTGCTGAGCAAATGTCCCTGTTCTTCACTTTTCTCCCATCCTGATTTTAGGAACAAAAAGAGCCGTGAAGTTAGAGCACAGCAAGCAAGGGATAGAATGTTAAGAGATAAAATAAAGCAGGTAAGTGGGTTTCAGATCATTTAGGGCCTTGAAGTCTGTAGTAATAAGTTTGAATTTTACTCTCAGTACACTGGGAAGCCATGGGAGAGAAACTGAGCAAGGGCCTGGTAATATGGTGAAATGAAAAAAGAATAAGAAATTATAAAGTCAGTTCAATGAATTGGAGACAGGGCATGGTGGGGAGACAATTCACAGCTATTGTAGTCATCTGCTGGGAGCTTAGAAGGAACTGGACCAGGGTGGTAGCAACAAAGGAAAAGAATGGAAGTGAACAGATACTCAATACATGTTTGGAAAGACGACGCATGTCAAATCAGGCCAGTGTCCACAGCGCCCGGAAACGTGCCTACTCATTGTCATCTCTGTAACTTTTCATGTCCCTTTGCTTGCCTTGTCTCACTTTCAAAGTCCCATCACAAGGTCTTCTCCTTCATTCAATACTCACTTGTTCCTTCTCTGAACTGCTAAAGCAAAGGCTCATTCTCTAATTATATCACTTTTGTCAGTTTTACTTTTCATTTATAGACCGTGAAGGTCCCTGAGGGCAACCCCTTGTTCTTTAACTCTCCTTCTTTACCTCCGCGAGCCCTGGCACAGTACCAGGTCCGCAGTAAATGCGTGGTAAATCACAAGTTGCTAAATAACATGGTATCTCATCTTAAAAAGTCAATCAAACACAACAACAACAAAACCCTAAACTAAAACCTCTCAAAAATTGACCTGGAAAAATATCAGGATGTCAACACAGCTACTCCGAGCAAACCAATTTACTGTAACCTACTAACAGAAATTTATTTACCACAATGTAGACGAGGTACAAAGTTAGAAATTTCTGGGACAACTGCATAGTGTCTCTAGGCTCAGCCTTGGGTTATCCTTTCATGCTGTTGCAAGCTGCACACTTGAGTTGTGGCTGTATAACCTTAGAGAAGCTGTAGCTGAAAGCAATATTATAGTTTTTTCAATCTTTAGGATACCTTTTTTTTTAATGTTAAGCATGGTTGAGGAAATTCAAGAGGACACTGTGTAACTCCTCCGTCCACCACATGGTAATAATAAACTGAATTGCTCTAAGGAGGGTCAAGGAAAATTACAACTATTCCAAGACTTAAATCTTGTGAAAGGTAGTTAGAAACTAAAGAATTACAGTGTGGGATACCTGTGTCTAGGAGAGCTTTCACGTGAGTAAGTAGTAAATGTATTTTAACAAATGTCACCCAGCCTATTTGATTGTGTAATTTTCTGAAAGAATCACCCAGTACAGGCATGTTTTATACAGGTCTTTGTTGATCCATGGACAGGACAAGCCATAGAAAATTAAGGGTGAAATTGTGTGTGTATCATCTGTAAAAGAATAAAAGGGGAAAAAAATCCACAGTCTTCAAACTCACCATTAAGTCTGCGTTTATGTCATAGCTCACTAGCAAATTGAATAGATAAAGCACCTCTCACATGGAAAGTCAGAGAGCAAAGCACTAAAGCAAAACAAATACCAGTGATTAAGGAAAATTGAAAGCAGCAGAAAAAATCTATTTCTTTAGTCGACTTTTAAATACAGACTGGGAACTGCAAATAACTGGGAGCATATACAAGTGTTAATTTTTTTTTTTTTTGTTTGGTCTGGTATTGAATACAAATGAGAAAGAAATTTTGTTGCTAGAAAACTCAGCAATCTTTTTGAGATTATTTATTTTAAATATTCACTTATTTAGTAATAAGTTTAAAGTTACTCAACTATTTTGTCATTTCTTAGCCTTGACCAGTTTTGATGTACTTCACATTTCTTTTCAGCGATTTCAAGAGAAATGATTTAAAATAGTCTTTCCTAACATGACAAGGTATCAAAAAGGGGAGACTTTCAAGGCTTCATAGCATTAGTAGACAATTTAAAGACTCCTGAGAAAGTATTTTATTCTGCATTGAACAATATTGAGATAATGCACCAGGAGATTTGTGACTCTTCAGTGGAATAAAACTGAACTGTTGAGAAGAGTCACTGAAGTGTCTGGACTCTGATTTCATGGTGGATGGCCGCTGTCCTTTGTTGCTTCTTTTAGCATAACCGTTGGCTCACCAAAGTACCTCAAAGACTATTATGGCGGCCATGTATTGGAAAATAAATATGTTATAGTTCTTCCTTTTTTATTTGTATATTTATATTTCAACAGAGATGTTAAAGAAAAGGTGCATGAAAAAAAGATAGACTTTAGTGACTAGACAGCAAGTTTTAAAAAGTTATATTAAGAAATTTGGGGGACTGCTTCACCCTCTTTCTGTTCTCCCTACCTCTCTGTGTTTTAACCTGTTTACGTTCCCTTTCTCTCTTCATTCCCTGTTCTTTCATCGACACTCCAATTTTATTTATTTATTTATTTATTTGCTTATTTTTGAGACAGAGTCACACTCTGCCACTCTCTGTAGAGTACTATAGCATCATAGCTCACAGCAACCTCTAATTCCTGAGTTCCAGGGATCCTCTTGGTTCAGCCTCTTCAGCAGCTGGGACCATAGGCACCCACCACAACACTGCTAGTTTTCCTATTTTTTTTTTTTTTTTTTTTTAGTAGAGAAAGGGGTCTCGCTCTTGCTCAGATTGGTCTAGAACTTCTGAGCTCACATGACCCTCCTGCCTTGGCTTCTCAGAGTGCTAGGATTATAGGCGTGAGCCACCACACCTGGCTGACACTCCAATTTTAAAAGTTGTTTCTTTGTATGGTTTTCTTATTTCTTGCATTTAGGATCTTTGAACTGCCACATGTCTTCGAGTTTACTAATAAAAATAAGTGCCCACTCATGTACCTTTCAAGCTTAAAAGAGACCAGGCAGGGCTTAAGAAAAAGCAGGAGGCAACATAAATCATAAAACGTATAAGGAATTGTCATTTTCCCCCTTTCAATATTCTTTGGTTTCCACGGTAATAGATGTTGAGAGTGGAATTCTGAGTGTATTTCTGAAAGCTTACAATTTTGGCAAAGGTGAAGAAGGAGTGTCTGTTGCTATTAGAGTGAGTGGGTAGCATTTATTAAACTTCACTAGTGCATTAGAGTTTTGGAAGGTCTGGTGATTTTTTCAAAGCTATTTATAGGCTATTACTTCTCAGTATCCAGCTCAGAGAATATTTTGAGTATTAATAAGATTATTCCATGAACTGCTTTGATTTTGTTGACTGAAGTATACCTTATAAATTATGATTTTACTGTGGAAGACTAAATGTAGACTTACATTTTGTTTCTCTCTCTTCTTTGGAATTTATAGAAATTCTCAATCAGTAGAGTTTTAAGTGTGATGAAAATTGCCATAAATCACCCCAAATTTCCAAAGCAACCTAGCACACAGTGGGTATGTTCAATTAATGTTTAGTTCTGTTTCTTTTCAAAGAAATCTCAGGGAGGGTAGGTGGAGGGAGGGTGATTGGAGGGATCACTTCTATGGTTTATCTTACAAGGGTACAAGTGAATCTTTCTAAGAAAATGACATAAAGGTTATGTTAACCAGTTTGATGAAAATATTTCAAATTGTATATGAAAACACCACACTGTGCTCCATGATTGCATTAATGTACACAGCTATCATTCAATTAAAAAAAAAAAGTTCAGTGCAAAACAAAACAAAAAAAGAAAAAGGAATCGCAGACTGAGTTCTTTCCTTATGGTTCTGGAATTATTTCCAACATTCCCTTGATCTTCCAAATCACATGAGGTACTTGATGTGTTGTAGATGTTTGGGCTCCACCTAAATTCATATACTGAAATCATTACCTTCCAAGGTGATGGTATTAGGAGCTAAGGCTTTCGATCATGGGGATGGAACCATCCTTATGGGATTAGTTCCCTTATAAAAGCAGCTCCACAGAGCTCCTTGCCCCCTGCACTGTGTAAAGATAGAGGAAGAAGCCAGCAGGCTGCAACTGGGAACAAGACCCTTGCCGGAAACCATCACACTGATTTCAGGATTCAAGACTTCTGGACTGTGAGGAAGAACTCTCTATTATTTCTAAGCTACCCAGTCTAGAGTCATTTGTTACAGCATCCTGAATAAACTATGACGGTACCTGTGAAGAATGTAGATTCCCCACCTGGCCTAAGAATTTCTAATCTAGAATGTTGGGGGTGGAGCCTGGGAAACATGTTTAACAAGGCCCTCAAGTGATTATTAAAACCAGCAGCACTGCTTTAGAGTAGTGGTTCTCAACCTGGACGACTTCAGCAGCTTAAGGAAAAAGTCCTGGTCTCCGAACTTCCGTTATTGGAATGTCTGGTAGCCAGTCCCAGGCGTCAGCACTTTTTAAAAAGCATCCTCAGGTGGCTTTAATGTACATGTATGATTGACAATCACTATTCCCAGTGCTCTGGTTCTTATTTAAACAGCTTCTGGAAAAATGTTGTGGGATAATGCATTTTTACCTCTAGTGTTTCCTAAGATAAAAGCTGTTCAATGTGAGTAAGACAGTACGAAAATAGGAAGATTTCAGTATGAGACAGTTACCAGGTAGGGTCAATTTGACTACTAGACATTCAGAATTACAGGGTTGGTATTCATCGGTCTCCAGACTTTTCCAGTAATTTTACCAATATCCTGTTTTGGTCTTTTAATCGTATTTAATTAACTCTTGTAATCCCTTAGCAACAGACTTTGATATGTAGATAGGATACAAATTATCAGGTGATTTAAGTAGAGAAATGCAGAAACAAGATTTGAGATTAATTGTGGTAGAATTTAAACCTATGCCCATGAACAGACTTAATTATCCACCTTCCTTTTGTATCCAGAAAAGAATCTACCCAGGTAAATTTATCTAGATGGTCTCCAGCCTGGTGATTCTTGTTTGTACACCTAAGATTTTGAAATATGTAGAAAGAGCCAGGTTCTGATCTCAATAATGGCACAAGAATGTTGGCAGATGACTCAGATGACTATGGCTCTTGGTTTCAGGGAGCTAGGCTTTATTTTTTCAATGAGGTACATGGTTAAGGCAGATTCAGGACCAGATGGTAATGTTGGCTTGGAGTGGTTTTCTCACCTACGTTTGGCAGCTTTTCTCGGAAGTGGTGTTTTCAGTGCCTGAGACTTCCAGTCTTTGCCACTTAACATGATCCCTGGGAAACTTTAGGTCGTGTAGATGCAATGACAAATCCCATCAAAGGTCACATAACTAAGAACATCTGACATCTGTGCTGCAAGTGGCACTGAATGCAGAGATCAAGTGGTTACGGATTCAAGTGATATGTTATTTTTTTAAAGATACTACTGACATTCATTATATTTACCAGGCTTGTAATTTTTAGAGGTAATTTCAACTTGGAGAAATAGACTATGAATTAATCATCTGTCCATTTTATTTTTTATTTTATTTTATTTTTTTGAGACGGAGCCTCAAGCTATCCCCCTGGGTAGAGTGCCATGGCATCACAGCTCATAGCAACCTCCAACTCCTGGGCTCAAGCGAGTCTCCTGCCTCAGCCTCCCAAGTAGCTGGGACCA